>APFE030533135.1:0-41609 GCA_000404065.3 Pinus taeda
AAAAAAAACTTAATAAACACATATCACTAATATAAAATACCATGCCATGTATAAGTAATTTCAAGATTCCATCCTTACCATCCTCTTCCCAGATATGAGGTTTTGATTGGTGAATAACTGAGGCCTTCCCCTATGGAATTAAGGTTAGGCGTTAAACTATACCCATCCCAGGATTGTAGGCAAAATAGGATTTCAACATTTATTTGTATGTTGATGATTCTTTTATGCTAATTTTAGTAGCCATAACAGTAGCATTATTCCTGTATTTTGTTCTCTCATTGTGAGTTTCAACTCCCTTTATTTTTATTTCAACCAACTTTGGTTGCTTTAACATGTAAAATAAAAACATAGTAGGGTATGAAGGCCATAAATCGTGCTTATGAGAGGCAAGAAGGGCCATCTAGTCATGGCAATAAGATATGCAAGTAGGATATACCAATCATTTAAATGTTAAATACCCAAATTTTTAAATCAGTGGAAGGTAATACCTCAAACTCTGCCAAGTACCTCCATTGAAGAGACATCTAATTTCAAATGGTGAAACTCCACTCCTAACAACAAAAAACAGTGCCAAACGATCCCGTTCAGCATAGAGACAAAGCTGGAATCAAGACGCTAAGTCTCGTAAGGACCAGATAGCACAGGCTTAGAGTGTCAGAATCTTGCAGAAGATGGGGGTCTTGCAAGAGTGCTTGGGGGTGGTAGGGTCGAGAAGGACCCTCCTAAGGTTAGGTGGTTTACAAGTGCGAGGAACAGGGGTGGTCCTTACCCTTGGAGTTATTTCTTACAGGAAAATCTGAACACAGGTATGGAATCAAACTGTTGAGCTTAGCAAGACTAGTTATGTTGTTTATAGTAGTTAAACATTCATGTCTATGAACTCAGAACAAATTCTGGAAAATAATTACGGAAGTTAATTATTCCTATTTATAACCCCAAAGAATAGATTCTGGGAAATAAAGACAGAAAATTAATTACTCATGTTTATAGTCTCAGAGAACAAGGTTTTGGAAAATAATGACAGGAGTTAATTAAACACAGTTATAATCACAGTGTTCAGATTCTTAGGTGAATGCATGTAGAAATATTATTTACTAAATGTGTCCACAGAAGAGGTAAAGAAAGTAGAACAATTTCAGGAATCAATGTTTGCTGGCGAGTATTAACATCCACTCTGAAAGGGAAAATTTGGATTGTAGATTATTGTGGTGTGGTTTCTGAGAGGAGTTTGGATTTTCCACAGTGCCCATCTTTATATTGGTCGACTTTTCGAATCTAGGCCGGTCTAGACTCGAAAAGTTGACCAATATAAAGATGGGCACTGTAGAAAATCCGAACTCCTCTCAGAAAGGGAAAATTTACTAACTTAAAGAATTGTAGTAATCATTTTAAACCCCTGTTCAAGACAAAAGACAATAGCAGAAGCCGCAAGAATTGTTTGAGAGGGGTAGGGTTTCTAAACCAAGGAGGAAGGGTTTCTAACACATTGCAGTAAGATTGAATTAACAGACATAAATTAATTTAGAGTGAAACTCCGTAATAGCAATGAGAAACCCAGAAAGCCCTGTATTAGACGCGATACCGAGAAACGTAATACTCTGCACAATAAAATATATGTAACATGAATTAGCAAACCAGTAGAGACATGTAAGAATCTCGACTTACAGCTAAATGGGAGAAGCTTTGTCTAAGTTATTCAGTGAATAATAACTGCATGCAAGCGGTAATTTCAACATCACAGTTTTATGATAAACTCTTCTCATGGGGAAAACAAAACCCTTAACCAGCAATAAGAGAAATGATACATCAGGATTAGTACACAAACATTTCCAAAAGATCTCACTGGATAAATTCCGATACATCATCAAGATTGGTACACAAACATGAGAAATGATTCATCATCAGGATTGGTACACAAACATTTCAAAAGATCTCGCTAGATAAATTCGAGAAAACAAGTTCCATCTCTGGAATTAATCCATAGAACCGTCCAACCTAAAGCCAAGGAAATTACATCTACAGATTAGAATGATACCGACATGACCTCAGCTTGCGAGTCGGAAGCCAGAAACTAAAGCCTTGGAGAAAACTCAAAAATATATGCCGAGCTGGTCTAATTTGACTCTCGGTGTCATACCATAAAACTGTTACAGAACCAAATTCTCTTTCTAAAAGAAAAATAAACAAAAGAAATCAGACCCCGACAAGTGCCTAGGGATGGAATCCCAGCACCAAATAACCAGCGGACCCTGTGTTCCAGTTCTAAAGTCATCATGGAAGATCTCGCTTACCTGGAAAGCCCTCGAGTGATGAAGCCTGGAGAGAGTTTGACTGTCGTTCTACAACAATGGTGGACTCTGGTGCGCTGGAGAAAAACCTGAAGTGGAACAAATTTGCAGTGTTTCAGGGGCTGCATCCGGCGAGTGAAGGGAATATAAAATTTGCTAGATAATTGACCATTTATCTTTTGAGCAGAATAAAAATTAAATCTTTACATCTTTCAAATCTACCTTCAGAAAATATTATGATGTTACAACCTAAAAAATCTTTACTAATTACAAAGAATACATATTATCCAGAGCATTAAGACAAACATCATAATGAATAACATCTAATTGGAAAACAAGATAGAACCTTACCTTTTGAACTTCATTCCATCTCTGGAATTAATCCATAGAACCGTCCAACCTAAAGCCAAGGAAATTACATCTACAGATTAGAATGATACCGACATGACCTCAGCTTGCGAGTCGGAAGCCAGAAACTAAAGCCTTGGAGAAAACTCAAAAATATATGCCGAGCTGGTCTAATTTGACTCTCGGTGTCATACCATAAAACTGTTACAGAACCAAATTCTCTTTCTAAAAGAAAAATAAACAAAAGAAATCAGACCCCGACAAGTGCCTAGGGATGGAATCCCAGCACCAAATAACCAGCGGACCCTGTGTTCCAGTTCTAAAGTCATCATGGAAGATCTCGCTTACCTGGAAAGCCCTCGAGTGATGAAGCCTGGAGAGAGTTTGACTGTCGTTCTACAACAATGGTGGACTCTGGTGCGCTGGAGAAAAACCTGAAGTGGAACAAATTTGCAGTGTTTCAGGGGCTGCATCCGGCGAGTGAAGGGAATATAAAATTTGCTAGATAATTGACCATTTATCTTTTGAGCAGAATAAAAATTAAATCTTTACATCTTTCAAATCTACCTTCAGAAAATATTATGATGTTACAACCTAAAAAATCTTTACTAATTACAAAGAATACATATTATCCAGAGCATTAAGACAAACATCATAATGAATAACATCTAATTGGAAAACAAGATAGAACCTTACCTTTTGAACTTCATGGCGCGGTACATCATGTCTATCAAGTGGATGGGCGTCCATTGAATTCTGTTCAGATATGAGATCTGTCCATACTATACCCTCACAAATGAAATTAGAAGAGACGTAATTTTCTAGTTCTATTTTAACAAGTATAAAAACCAAACACAACCGTTGAACTTGAAATAGCTACGAATGAAGTAAAGAAAAAGAAGCATACTTTGGCCTCATTATGACAATGCCTACAGTCAAAGACTTCATTACAACACGGAGCCCTTATTTGGCATCTCCGGCAGTAGTGTGAACATCTGCCATCAATTATCAGTATCAAGAAAATACACATCAGTAAAATCATCCCTGTATGGCACATTTTTCACCACTTTGTAAGATGGATGGAGATACCAATAAGAATATACCAAAATTATATATAATAAATAAAAGGTATAAATGTTACATTAAAGAACAGTGTATTTAACATCTCCATTCTATTTCAAAGAAGAAATACCCAATACAGTATGGGTATGCATGTCAAACAATGTAGACACTCACTACCTTAAATATTTATGTTAAGGACAACAAATGACTAGGATGAATTCCTTCACAGTTAAAAACAGAAATGTCATAGCCCCACATTAATGAATGCTATTTTTGCACACTTCAACTCCCTAAGATTCATTGTCTTAGTAGAAAGTAAATTAAGCTGAAGAAAATAGAGAGACACACAGAAATACTCTTCTCATGTTAGCAATACAAAGAGGTCACTTTGGCACAACCTCTTTTCTTGTTCTGTGAGATGAGATAGGTTTGCTTAAGGCCAAAATTTGGGATAAATAGAACAAATATGTGGGATACCATAACCCCGCATAATATGTAATAGTTTTTCAACTCTAAAGAAGATAAAGTTAAGAATTGAAATTAGTTCCACATAAAGAACACATGCACCAACTATAGGTTTCCAACGTTAGCAACAAAGAGAATCAACTCCAATTTTTTTTACCAATTAAGGATAATGCCCAAAGTTTCTCCTCCTTCAATTAAGGAGAATGCCCAAAGTTTCCCCTCCTTCGATAGAGAACTATACTTAGTATAATGAAAGAAATAAATCATAAAGAAAGGTAGTTGATAGCTAGGACAACTTCGTTTTAACACAAGTGTTGTTCTATAGACCTAGCTGTTAGAGAGAAATTTGAAATAAAACCGACTGCATTAAAGGGTGCCAACAAAAATTTATTGTTGGGTCATGGACACAAAGAGGCTACCCCACGACTTCTACTGGATTACAGTAGCACACAATTACTCATTGTTCACAGAAAGCAGCTACAATTAGCTCGAGTCAACCCATTCAATTAGAAGTCATAGCAAGAGGTTGTGAGCCAGGGCACAAAACAGGCCACATATGAAACTTACTGAAGATGCTCGTGCTTCTCTTTCAAGAAATGCATGTGAATAGTGTGACCACAAGGCAATACTCTGATAAGCTTTGTAGAGTCGAATAAATACTGCAGAGGAGTCAGCAGACGAGGGTTCAGATATCTAAATAACTTTAGTCTAAATTATTCTATAAAAGGAAAACTACAATTACTACACTATGCACATAAGTGTGACCTACCTCAGAATACACAGGGCAGTTTTGGTTCCTTGCTTTGGTAGGAGAGTTCAAAGATGCACAAATAGCTTGCAAATGGGGAGAGGATGCTACAGTCAATACAATGCATCACGAGTTAGAAGAAGTATGTTCACACAACGAGAGAAGACAAAACAAGTATTAGAGCAAAGGATATAAGAACCTTGGTGTTGGCATTAGGGCACAAGAGATATTCTAATCTTGCATTTTTTGTAAAATAATGCAAAGCACAAAGATATAAAAGAAGATCGGTACTTGATATTGTGGATGTATTTATTTGTGGCTACCACATGTTTCAACTGTCATTTATTGATTTAAGCTTTGTACTTATACCCTGTAATAGAGTTTCCTATCTCATTTTTCCATAGGTTGTTGCAATAATTTAATTGACAAAATAACATAGTAGTAGTGTTAAAGCCATGGAATATATACAAAAAATATATATATACTCCTTCAACGAACTAAGATAAATCCAGTCGAAATATAAAATTCAAATAAAAAAAGAGTTCATACAAAGTGAAAAGCTATTGCTTCTCTGGATTCAAAAATAAATTAACAGGTCTCGAAGTGATGTAATTCTGTAACGATGTTTTTAAATGGTGAGAATTTGGTAATATAAAAAGTTAGAAAATCCATAATTATAAATGAATATTTGAGGATTTGAATTGATACAGCATTAGGAAAAACTAATCTAGATTGATATAGTAATGAGAAAAACTCAAAATGTCATCGTAACATCATGTATGAATCTTGGATTATTGAAAATCTCTGCTATTTAAAATTTCCACTCTATTCTAATCAAATTTGTAGCTTGAAACTGAGCTAATTTTGTGTTGGGTGGAAGGATCAACGAAAAGAACCATCAACGAGTATGTGTTAAAGCCATTCACAAAGAATGGTGATCCGTTCAAGACAAAAAACATGCCATTTCTTCCCACCATACTCCATGACGGCTCCCAGTCATTCTCCATCCGCGTGATCAAAACAAACTCAAACATAAAACTGGTATATTTCCAGAACAACTCTCAGATTTGTGATAACCTGATCAAGGGAAATGAGGGTACGTATGAATATCTATGTATTCAGCTATATTTTTCTCTAAAATTCAAATTTTATGAGTTTTGGGAAAAGAGTATGTCACAAGATTACAAACAACCTACCACAAAAGAAGGAAATTGCTTGGACGAAAGGCAAAAGAACCAGTGGAAACACCAGATAAAAACTAGCTTGCCAATTGAAAAATGGAATTGACTATGAAAAACTCTAGTGCCAATCCCACACACAACAGTAGACAAGAATCAAAATAGACCGAAGAAATTAAATAAAAGTAATTATGCTTGAAATTTCTAACCAGTTATAATTAAATTGATAGTGAAAGAAAACAATATATTTATTATTCAAATATCTTACTCCCTCATGGGGTTCGAGTTATAGACCTTAATATAGGATTTGAAGTATTTTTTTAAGGTACGATCAGAGAAGAATGCATCATTGGAGGCGAGATTCAAACCAGCATTTCACCCCCACGTTACATACTGTGCTTTGCCTCCATATGCATCCAAGTTATTGGCCATACTCAATATCGGTCAAATTTTATTTCTCTTGGCTTCGCTTATGACAAAATCCATAGCCTGAAAATGAAAAGAATATGATTTTATAAATGTGAACCACCTACCCTATATGTCTCAAATCTGAAAGGTGTACTTCTTCCTCATACTTGGAACACTTGTTTATCATAAACACGAGGATATATTTTCATAGCCCTCCAGCATCCTTCATTGAAAGCCACGTTCGGCCTACAGTAAGTCCTACCGAAGTAGCCGCTTCAAGGACTAAGTTAATTTTGTGTCCGGTGGAAGGATCAATGGCAAGGACCATCAGCGAGTGTGCATTAAAACCATTCACATAGAATAGTGATCTTTTCAAGACAAACTACATGCCATTGATAATTTGATCAAGGGAAACAAGGGTACCTGTGAATATCTCTGTAGTCAACTATATTTTGCTCTGAAATTCAAATTTTATGAGTTTTGGGAAAAGAGTATGTCACAAGATTACAAAAAACCTACCACAAAACAAGGAAATTGTTGGGACCAAAGGGAAAAGAACTAGCGGAAACACCAGATAAAAAATTTCTCACCAATTGACAAATGGAATTGACTGTGACAAACTCCATCACCAATCCCACACTCATCAGTAGAGAAGAATCAAAATAAATCGACGAAATTAAATGAAAGTAATGTAGCTTGAAATTTCTAACTAGTTCTAATTAAATTGATAGTGAAATAAAAAGGCATATTTATTATATAAATAACATACTCCCTCCTGGGTTCGAGCTATAGACCTTAATATAGGATTTGAAGTAATTTTTTAAGATTGGATCAAAGAAGAATGCATCATTGGAGGGGAGATTCAAACCAGCATTTCACCCCCACGTTGCATATTGTGCTCTACCTCCATATGTGTCCCGGTTATTGACCAAACTCAATATCAGTGAAATTTTATTTCACTTGGCTTCGCTTACAATGAAATCTAGAGCCCAAAAATGAAAAGAATACAATTTTATAAATGTGAACCACCTACCCTATATGTCTCAAATATGAAAGGCATAGTTCTTCCTCATGCTTGGAACACTTGTTTATCATAAACGCCAGGAGATATTTGCAAAGCCCTCAAACATTTGTCATTGAAAGCCCAAGTTCGGCCTACAGTAAGTCCTACCGAAGCAACCTCTCCAAGGACTAAGCTAATTTTGTGACGGTGGGAAGGATCAATGAAAAGGACCATCAGCGAGTATGCATTAAAGCCATTCACATAGAATGGTGATTCGTTCAAGAAAAACTACATGTAATTTCTACCCATCATACACCATGATGGCTCCCATTCATTCTCCATCCACATGATCAAAACAAACTCAAACATAATACTTGTAGATTTCTATAGAAACTCTCAGATTTGTGATAATCTGATCAAGGGAAATGAGAGTACCTGTGAATATCTATGTAGTCAGCTACATTTTGCTCTGAAATTCAAATTTTATGAGTTTTGGGCAAAGAGTATGTCACAAGATTATAGAGAACCTACCACAAAACAACGAAATTCCTGGGACTAAAGGCAAAAGAACCAGTGGAAACAACAGATAAAAACTTTCTCACCAATTGACAAATGGAATTGACTATGACAAACTTTAGTGCCAATCCCACACACAGCAATAGATAAGAATCCAAATAACCCGAAGAAATTAAATAAAAGTAACAGTAAATCAAAATGTATTAAATTTCTTCTAACACAATACCATTCATCCAATTCTTCTCGTGCTGAAATGAAACCCCATTCGCTGCCATGAGAGTTTAGCATTCGTCCATGGATATGCGAAATCAAAAACCCCATGGTTTCTTTAGAAACACCTCTGATTCGTCCCCTGGAAATCACATACTTTTCTACCGGCAGTTCTTCCCAGTGTTCGCCATCGTTTGGCCTATTGAATATCAACTTCCTGTAGAGTCCTACAACAACAATAAGAAACACACAAAGAATTGCAGGGCTAAGCTATGTGTATGGGCGAAAGATCGGTAGTGTTTCAATTATAACAAGAGCTTTGATCCAAGGGTGGAAAACGTTTTAATCGTCAGGGATCATAGTAAGGCACGTAAGACAAAAGGGGATTTGATTTCTGAGGGGTTCTCAGGCTGAAAATGAAACCGCTTTTGCTGCCATGAGAGCACAGCATTCGTCCATGGATATGGCGAAATCGAAGACCCCATGGTTTTATCAGAAACACCTCTGGTTCGTCCCCTGGAAATCACATACTCTGTTGTCGACGGTTTTTCCGAGTGTTCGCCATCATTTTGCTTGTTGAATATCATCTTCCCTCATAGTCCTACAACAACAATAAGAAACACACAAAGAATTGATCCAACGATGGAAAACATTTTAATCGTCTAACATGAGATCAGAGGGATCATAGTAAGACACGTAACACAAGAGGGGAAGGCCATAAATCCTGCTTATGAGAGGCAAGAAGGGCCATATAGTCATGGCAATAAGATATGCAAGTAGGATATACCAATCATTTAAATGTTAAATACCCAAATTTTTAAATCAGTGGAAGGTAATACCTCAAACTCTGCCAAGTACCTCCATTGAAGAGACATCTAATTTCAAATGGTGAAACTCCACTCCTAACAACAAAAAACAGTGCCAAACTATCCCGATCAGCATAGAGACAAAGCTGGAATCAAGACGCTAAGTCTCGTAAGGACCAGATAGCACAGGCTTAGAGTGCCAGAATCTTGCAGAAGATGGGGGTCTTACAAGAGTGCTTGGGGGTGGTTGGGTCGAGAAGGACCCTCCTAAGGTCAGGTGGTTGACAAGTGCGAGGAATAGGGGTGGTCCTTACCCTTGGAGTTATTTCTTACAGGAAAATCTGAACACAGGTATGGAATCAAACTGTTGAGCTTAGCAAGACTAGTTATGTTGTTTATAGTAGTTAAACATTCATGTCTATGAACTCAAAACAAATTTTGGAAAATAATTACGGAAGTTAATTATTCCTATTTATAACCCCAAAGAATAGATTCTGGGAAATAAAGACAGAAAATTAATTATTCATGTTTATAGTCTCAGAGAACAAGGTTCTGGAAAATAATGACAGGAGTTAATTAAACACAGTTATAATCACAGTGTTCAGATTCTTAGGTGAATGCATGTAGAAATATTATTTACTAAATGTGTCCACAGAAGAGGTAAAGAAAGTAGAACAATTTCAGGAATCAATGTTTGCTAGCGAGTATTAACATCCACTCTGAAAGGGAAAATTTGGATTGTAGATTATTGTGGTGTGGTTTCTGAGAGGAGTTCGGATTTTCCACAGTGCCCATATTTATATTGGTCGACTTTTCGAGTCTAGGCCGGTCTAGACTCGAAAAGTTGACCAATATAAAGATGGGCACTGTAGAAAATCCGAACTCCTCTCAGAAAGGGAAAATTTACTAACTTAAAGAGTCGTAGTAATCATTTTAAACCCCTGTTCAAGACAAAAGACAATAGCAGAAGCCGCAAGAATTGTTTGAGAGGGGTAGGGTTTATAAACCAAGGAGGAAGGGTTTCTAACACATTGCAGTAAGATTGAATTAACAGACATAAATTAATTTAGAGTGAAACTCCGTAATAGCAATGAGAAACCCAGAAAACCCTGTATTAGACGCGACACCGAGAAACGTAATACTCTGCACAATAAAATATATGTAACATGAATTAGCAAACCAGTAGAGACATGTAAGAATCTCGACTTACAGCTAAATGGGAGAAGCTTTGTCTAATTTATTCAGTGAATAATAACTGCATGCAAGCGGTAATTTCAACATCACAGTTTTATGATAAACTCTTCTCATGGGGAAAACAAAACCCTTAACCGGCAATAAGAGAAATGATACATCAGGATTAGTACACAAACATTTCCAAAAGATCTCACCGGATAAATTCAGATACATCATCAAGATTGGTACACAAACATGAGAAATGATTCATCATCAGGATTGGTACACAAACATTTCAAAAGATCTCGCTAGATAAATTCGAGAAAACAAGTTCCATCTCTGGAATTAATCCATAGAACCGTCCAACCTAAAGCCAAGGAAATTACATCTACAGATTAGAATGATACCGACATGACCTCAGCTTGCGAGTCGGAAGCCAGAAACTAAAGCCTTGGAGCAAACTCAAAAATATATGCCGAGCTGGACTAATTTGACTCTCGGTGTCATACCATAAAACTGTTACAGAACCAAATTCTCTTTCTAAAAGAAAAATAAACAAAAGAAATCAGACCCCGACAAGTGCCTAGGGATGGAATCCCAGCACCAAATAACCAGCGGACCCTGTGTTCCAGTTCTAAAGTCATCATGGAAGATCTCGCTTACTTGGAAAGCCCTCGAGTGATGAAGCCTGGAGAGAGTTTGACTGTCGTTCTACAGCAATGGTGGACTCTGGTGCGCTGGAGAAAAACCTGAAGTGGAACAAATCTGCAGTGTGTCAGGGGCTGCATCCGGCGAGTGAAGGGAATATAAAATTTGCTAGATAATTGACCATTTATCTTTTGAGCAGAATAAAAATTAAATCTTTACATCTTTCAAATCTACCTTCAGAAAATATTATGATGTTACAACCTAAAAAATCTTTACTAATTACAAAGAATACATATTATCCAGAGCATTAAGACAAACATCATAATGAATAACATCTAATTGGAAAACAAGATAGAACCTTACCTTTTGAACTTCATTGCACGGTACATCATGTCTATCAAGTGGCTGGGCATCCATTGAATTCTGTTCAGATATGAGATCTGTCCATACTATACCCTCACAAATGAAATTAGAAGAGACGTAATTTTCTAGTTCTATTTTAACAAGTATAAAAACCAAACACAACCGTTGAACTTGAAATAGCTACGAATGAAGTAAAGAAAAAGAAGCATACTTTGGCCTCATTATGACAATGCCTACAGTCAAAGACTTCATTACAACACGGAGCCCTTATTTGGCATCTCCGGCAGTAGTGTGAACATCTGCCATCAATTATCAGTATCAAGAAAATACACATCAGTAAAATCATCCCTGTATGGCACATTTTTCACCACTTTGTAAGATGGATGGAGATACCAATAAGAATATACCAAAATTATATATAATAAATAAAAGGTATAAATGTTACATTAAAGAACAGTGTATTTAACATCTCCATTCTATTTCAAAGAAGAAATACCCAATACAGTATGGGTATGCATGTCAAACAATGTAGACACTCACTACCTTAAATATTTATGTTAAGGACAACAAATGACTAGGATGAATTCCTTCACAGTTAAAAACAGAAATGTCATAGCCCCACATTAATGAATGCTATTTTTGCACACTTCAACTCCCTAAGATTCATTGTCTTAGTAGAAAGTAAATTAAGCTGAAGAAAATAGAGAGACACACAGAAATACTCTTCTCATGTTAGCAATACAAAGAGGTCACTTTGGCACAACCTCTTTTCTTGCTCTGTGAGATGAGATAGGTTTGCTTAAGGCCAAAATTTGGGATAAATAGAACAAATATGTGGGATACCATAGCCCCGCATAATATGTAATAGTTTTTCAACTCTGAAGAAGATAAAGTTAAGAATTGAAATTAGTTCCACATAAAGAACACATGCACCAACTATAGGTTTCCAACGTTAGCAACAGAGAGAATCAACTCCATTTTTTTTTACCAATTAAGGATAATGCCCAAAGTTTCTCCTCCTTCAATTAAGGAGAATGCCCAAAGTTTCCCCTCCTTCAATAGAGAACTATACTTAGTATAATGAAAGAAATAAATCATAAAGAAAGGTAGTTGATAGCTAGGACAACTTCATTTTAACACAAGTGTTGTTCTATAGACCTAGCTGTTAGAGAGAAATTTGAAATAAAACCGACTGCATTAAAGGGTGCCAACAGAAATTTATTGTTGGGTCATGGACACAAAGAGGCTACCCCACGACTTCTACTGGATTACAGTAGCACACAATTACTCATTGTTCACAGAAAGAAGCTACAATTAGCTTGAGTCAACCCATTCAATTAGAAGTCATAACAAGAGGTTGTGAGCCAGGGCACAAAACAGGCCACATATGAAACTTACTGAAGATGCTCGTGCTTCTCTTTCAAGCAATGCATGTGAATAGTGTGACCACAAGGCAATACGCTGATAAGCTTTGTAGAGTCGAATAAATACTGCAGAGGAGTCAACAGACGAGGGTTCAGATATCTAAATAACTTCAGTCTAAATTATTCTATAAAAAGAAAACTACAATTACTACACTATGCAGATAAGTGTGACCTACCTCAAAATACACAGGGCAGCTGTGGTTCCTTGCTTTGGTAGGAGAGTTCAAAGATGCACAAATAGCTTGCAAATGGGGAGAGGATGCTACAGTCAATACAATGCATCACGAGTTAGAAGAAGTATGTTCACACAACGAGAGAAGACAAAACAAGTATTAGAGCAAAGGATATAAGATCCTTGGTGTTGGCATTAGGGCACAAGAGATATTCTAATCTTGCATTTTGTGTAGAATAATGCAAAGCACAAAGATATAAAAGAAGATCGGTACTTGATATTGTGGATGTATTTATTTGTGGCTACCACATGTTTCAACTGTCATTTATTGATTTAAGCTTTGTACTTATACCCTGTAATAGAGTTTCCTATCTCATTTTTCCATAGGTTGTTGCAATAATTTAATTGACAAAATAACATAGTAGTAGTGTTAAAGCCATGGAATATATACAAAAAATATATATATACTCCTTTAACGAACTAAGATAAATCCAGTCGAAATATAAAATTCAAATAAAAAAAGAGTTCATACAAAGTGAAAAGCTATTGCTTCTCTGGATTCAAAAATAAATTAACAGGTCTCGAAGTGATGTAATTCTGTAACGATGTTTTTAAATGGTGAGAATTTGGTAATATAAAAAGTTAGAAAATCCATAATTATAAATGAATATTTGAGGATTTGAATTGATACAACATTAGGAAAAACTAATCTAGATTGATATAGTAATGAGAAAAACTCAAAATGTCATCGTAACATCATGTATGAATCTTGGATTATTGAAAATATCTGCTATTTAAAATTTCCACTCTATTCTAATCAAATTTGTAGCTTGAAACTGAGCTAATTTTGTGTTGGGTGGAAGGATCAACGAAAAGAACCATCAGCGAGTATGTGTTAAAGCCATTCACAAAGAATGGTGATCCGTTCAAGACAAAAAACATGCCATTTCTTCCCACCATACTCCATGACGGCTCCCAGTCATTCTCCATCCGCGTGATCAAAACAAACTCAAACATAAAACTGGTATATTTCCAGAACAACTCTCAGATTTGTGATAACCTGATCAAGGGAAATGAGGGTACGTATGAATATCTATGTATTCAGCTATATTTTTCTCTAAAATTCAAATTTTATGAGTTTTGGGAAAAGAGTATGTCACAAGATTACAAACAACCTACCACAAAAGAAGGAAATTGCTTGGACCAAAGGCAAAAGAACCAGTGGAAACACCAGATAAAAACTAGCTTGCCAATTGACAAATGGAATTGACTATGAAAAACTCTAGTGCCAATCCCACACACAACAGTAGACAAGAATCAAAATAGACCGAAGAAATTAAATAAAAGTAATTATGCTTGAAATTTCTAACCAGTTATAATTAAATTGATAGTGAAAGAAAACAATATATTTATTATTCAAATATCTTACTCCCTCATGGGGTTCGAGTTATAGACCTTAATATAGGATTTGAAGTATTTTTTTAAGGTACGATCAGAGAAGAATGCATCATTGGAGGCGAGATTCAAACCAGCATTTCACCCCCACGTTACATACTGTGCTTTGCCTCCATATGCATCCAAGTTATTGGCCATACTCAATATCGGTCAAATTTTATTTCTCTTGGCTTCGCTTATGACAAAATCCATAGCCTGAAAATGAAAAGAATATGATTTTATAAATGTGAACCACCTACCCTATATGTCTCAAATCTGAAAGGTGTACTTCTTCCTCATACTTGGAACACTTGTTTATCATAAACACGAGGATATATTTTCATATCCCTCCACCATCCTTCATTGAAAGCCACGTTCGGCCTACAGTAAGTCCTACCGAAGTAGCCGCTTCAAGGACTAAGTTAATTTTGTGTCCGGTGGAAGGATCAATGGCAAGGACCATCAGCGAGTGTGCATTAAAACCATTCACATAGAATAGTGATCTTTTCAAGACAAACTACATGCCATTGATAATTTGATCAAGGGAAACAAGGGTACCTGTGAATATCTCTGTAGTCAACTATATTTTGCTCTGAAATTCAAATTTTATGAGTTTTGGGAAAAGAGTATGTCACAAGATTACAAAACACCTACCACAAAACAAGGGAATTGTTGGGACCAAAGGGAAAAGAACCAGCGGAAACACCAGATAAAAAATTTCTCACCAATTGACAAATGGAATTGACTGTGACAAACTCCATCACCAATCCCACACTCATCAGTAGAGAAGAATCAGAATAAATCGACGAAATTAAATGAAAGTAATGTAGCTTGAAATTTCTAACTAGTTCTAATTATATTGATAGTGAAATAAAAAGGCATATTTATTATATAAATAACATACTCCCTCCTGGGTTCGAGCTATAGACCTTAATATAGGATTTGAAGTAATTTTTTAAGATTGGATCAAAGAAGAATGCATCATTGGAGGGGAGATTCAAACCAGCATTTCACCCCCACGTTGCATATTGTGCTCTACCTCCATATGTGTCCCGGTTATTGACCAAACTCAATATCAGTGAAATTTTATTTCACTTGGCTTCGCTTACAATGAAATCTAGAGCCCAAAAATGAAAAGAATACAATTTTATAAATGTGAACCACCTACCCTATATGTCTCAAATATGAAAGGCATAGTTCTTCCTCATGCTTGGAACACTTGTTTATCATAAACGCCAGGAGATATTTGCAAAGCCCTCAAACATTTGTCATTGAAAGCCCAAGTTCGGCCTACAGTAAGTCCTACCGAAGCAACCTCTCCAAGGACTAAGCTAATTTTGTGACGGTGGGAAGGATCAATGAAAAGGACCATCAGCAAGTATGCATTAAAGCCATTCACATAGAATGGTGATTCGTTCAAGACAAACTGCATGTAATTTCTACCCATCATACAACATGATGGCTCCCATTCATTCTCCATCCACATGATCAAAACAAACTCAAACATAATACTTGTAGATTTCTAGAGAAACTCTCAGATTTGTGATAATCTGATCAAGGGAAATGAGAGTATCTGTGAATATCTATGTAGTCAGCTACATTTTGCTCTGAAATTCAAATTTTATGAGTTTTGGGCAAAGAGTATGTCACAAGATTATAGAGAACCTACCACAAAACAACGAAATTCCTGGGACTAAAGGCAAAAGAACTAGTGGAAACAACAGATAAAAACTTTCTCACCAATTGACAAATGGAATTGACTATGACAAACTTTAGTGCCAATCCCACACACAGCAATAGATAAGAATCCAAATAACCCGAAGAAATTAAATAAAAGTAACAGTAAATCAAAATGTGTTAAATTTCTTCTAACACAATACCATTCATCCAATTCTTCTCGTGCTGAAATGAAACCCCATTCGCTGCCATGAGAGTTTAGCATTCGTCCATGGATATGCGAAATCAAAAACCCCATGGTTTCTTTAGAAACACCTCTGATTCGTCCCCTGGAAATCACATACTTTTCTACCGGCAGTTCTTCCCAGTGTTCGCCATCGTTTGGCCTATTGAATATCAACTTCCTGTAGAGTCCTACAACAACAATAAGAAACAGACAAAGAATTGCAGGGCTAAGCTATGTGTATGGGCGAAAGATTGGTAGTGTTTCAATTATAACAAGAGCTTTGATCCAAGGGTGGAAAACATTTTAATCGTCAGGGATCATAGTAAGGCACGTAAGACAAAAGGGGATTTGATTTCTGAGGGGTTCTCAGGCTGAAAATGAAACCGCTTTTGCTGCCATGAGAGCGCAGCATTCGTCCATGGATATGGCGAAATCGAAGACCCCATGGTTTTTTCAGAAACACCTCTGGTTCGTCCCCTGGAAATCACATACTCTGTTGTCGGCGGTTTTTCCCAGTGTTCGCCATCGTTTGGCCTGTTGAATATCATCTTCCCTCATAGTCCTACAACAAGGATAAGAAACGCACAAAGAATTGATCCAACGATGGAAAACATTTTAATCGTCTAACATGAGATCGGAGGGATCATAGTAAGACAGGTAACACAAGAGGGGAGTTGATTTCAGAGGGAAACGGCTTACGGCGTAAATATAATAGTAATACAATAATAATTACTTATAAAATTACATAATAATACTCTGACCAATTATATATTATCAATATAATAATATATTAAAAAAAAATATAAAATAATAATTTAAAATAAATATTGAGTTATTAAATGTTAATAATTAAATAATAAATTAAGTATTAAGTATTTAATAATTAACTAATATAATTAGTTAATATATTTAAATAAGTATTGATAATAGTTCGATTAATAATTTATTATTTATTTTAATTTTTAATATATATATATATATAATATCAGTAATAGATATATAGTAATATATATATATATAATATATAATAATATATAATATATATATATATATATATATAATAACAACAATTACCTCATTTGGGTGTGTTCAAACTCATAGTCTTTCTCGATACTCTCGATAAAGGTGACAAGATGGGAGGTAGTGCAGAAGGGTAGCTCTGACCAGTACATGTTATGTGTGATCAGGTTGGCAGAAGTAAATCAACGTCGTGCATTTAAATTGCACGTGGTGAAGACATGCATCCCCTTTCCTACACTCACTATGTGGTATAGTGTGGTTTCAAGCGGTAAGTTGAGGTATTTAGGTCTCTTTCTAGTGGCAAGCTCGACAGGGAGGCTTCATCTATGCAATAACAGCAAATTCAAGCTTATGGCGTTGGTAAATAGGTATATTATGTTTCTTTTGACCCCTCCTTGCCCACAACAAACTATAATTGTGAATGTTTCCTGCAATATAGTCGACCCATCCTATAATTGGGTGACTGTGTGACCTGGAATTTCCTATTCATTAGGTCAGTATGTTTGTGTGGTTAAATTTTATCTTGAATTTGTTGTTTCTATGTCGGTGTCCATCTTATATGTTGTTTACTGCGTCGAATAGGAATGTATGGAATAATTTGGGTTACTTGTGTTTTTTGGAAGGAATATTCGCTCGATGGGAATCGTTGTTTCTATGATTTAATAGAGTGCTTTTTTGAAATATATTTTATCTCGTTGTTACTAGTTTTATATTGTTCTGGTGTGTTTCTATATGGGAATTGGGTAGAGGATCTAGTTTGTATCTCTTCCCTTTTATGGAGACATACCCTCCCTGGTTTCTTTCTATAATGAGTGATGTTTGAGCATAAGGTGATGGTGATTAGAGAAAAGCACCACAGGTGGTTGGCCCTCTCAACCTGCTATGATATTATATGGCCCAGGCCTAATGCCATTTGCTTCATGCTCTTGTCATATATATATATATGTGCCAAGTACAATTAACTGGGGTGAACGCAAGGTGTGCTCATCGCTGGTCTCTCTTCGATTGGGGGTTTGGTTGGTTTAGGTGGACAAATATAATGTGGGGAAGTGGAGGTTGACAGATATGGCTTGGCCATATTTGGGTGCAGGTCCATCGGGAACTACGGGTGTGGTGCACAATAGAAAGGTTTGGCATCGAGGTGGGTGAGTGGCCTCCTTGTCACAATCATAGAGGCAGAGTCGTTGAAAAATGGACACCCATTATATCAATGCAGTGGCTCAAGAATATGCTAAAGGGACTCCTGAGCAGGTAAGGAAAATGATTGTGGCTTGGGTGGCAGACCTCAACCAACAAGTTGAGAATGAAGTGAAGATTGAACATTCATGTTAATTGGTCCATAACCTAGGTCATACCCGAGACAGTCTCACTCAGTATAAGCAGACAATGCATCTTTATTGGCTGATGAAAAGTATAGTAGCTCGAGCTATTATGAAATCTATAGCCTGCAAGGAATATGATCTCAGGTTCTAGGAAATTATGTAAGAATTCTAACTTCTCCAATTTCAAATTCAATAGTAGAATGTTCTTCTTGGTCTCATTGAGAAGCACATTCTATGCCTTCCCCAATTAGAATTACCATGTTCTAGCGCTAAGGACTGAGCTCCGGTGGAGTCCTCTAATGAATAGTAGCAAGAAGTTTCCTTTCTATTAATTTTCATGATGTATATGTCAGTTAGTAGTACTTATGTTAGAATGTTAACGATGAATTGGTTTACAAACATTCAGCCCTATAAGGTTAAGTATGACATACTTAAGAACCTCAAATTTTGGATGGCTTATAATGCATTCCGATGGCCAACGAATGTAGTTTCCCACTACGTAGGTTGACGCCACATAACGACTTTCATGTATGTAACCTTCTTCTGTAAATTTATGAATGAAATGTCCTACTAAACTTACAAAACAATAATAGTAATAACAACAATAATATTGCTTATAATAATTAATTAATTGATTATTATTTAAATACTAATAATTAGTACTATTTATTTATATAATTATTATTAAAATAATTATTTAATTAAAAAATTAATTAGTTATTAAACTACCATGACCATGAATAATTGATTAATAATTCATGAACCATGGTTGACAATGATTATACACCCTAGGAATTTATATTAAACCCAAGGATTAATATTGTAAAGGTATAGGCCAATGACGTCGTTTAGGAAGACTCGTGTGAATCCACCTCATTGACCCCCCTTTCTATTAAATCTTAATACTGTGATTGGGGGGTCATGATCAACCAGTGTTGTTCAATAATGGTTGCAAACATTATCAATGGTTATTGGTTGTTCAAGTGTATTCCTTTTAATCATTTCCACCTAGCATTTATGTGGAGGTGGTACCTGTCCTACCACATATGTCATCTATTGCTCATTTCTCACTCCTCATTGCCACTCTTTGCATATAAGAGGAACGAGGTTGTGCGATAAGTGCCTAAGCATTTAAACCCATATCCTTGTGATCATGGGCTAGGTCCAACAACTTATTGCTTGATTTATCACCACCCATAATTCTGTTGCTTATGAGTTTTCTGTTATATTTTGGCACAACAACAGTCCCTTTGTAATGAAGAGCCTTTGTGAACCATGAATGATCTTCAACTAAGGATATTTTCTAATCCCTTACTAGTTATTCAAAGTTCCATAGGTCATTGGAAAGCTTTCTAATAAATCTATCTACCCAAATACTTATTTTTCTCATTTGAGCTGAGGAACTAAGGAACAAATACCTTCAAATATATTATCTTCATCCTTAACATCATGCTAGGAATCAACACACATTAACACATCAATCATAACACTCATACAAAGCTCACCCTAAACTTGACACAAATAATTATTTCACATTAATGACTGAGAACTGACATCAATGGCAAAAATTGCTAACATGCTCAAAAATTCAAATTATATTTCCAATTTTAGCAAATGAATATTCACTTAATCATTTTTCTTTCTCATTTTTGAGCAAGTGCATATTAATTTATTTTTTATTCTATTTAAATAAAACTTATAGTTAAAATTCACTATGTTTATTTCATTTCCAACTCTTAATTACTTTTCCAAATATCAAGGTGAGTCTAATATCACTTTTCCCCTTTTATAAAATGTTCATATCAATCCTACATGAGAAATGAATTTATAAATGTACTTTTTCATTTCCTTCTATGCAAATAAATATTTGAGTCCAATGATGCCTTCCACCAAAAGTATATAAATTTACAAACTAAATTTAATACCAATAGTTACATTGTCTTAACTCAAAGCCATCCAACATTTCACACAAAGAGCTAGAGATGATCACTACAATTCTTTAGCTACCCTGCACCAACATCTAGACATAATATTTACAACTCATGAAGTGTATTATATCAAGGGGGAGAGCAGGCCTAGAACTTCAAATTCTCTCTGCCCTTCAAATGAAAATTTCATGACGTTTCTACATTTTAAATTCCCTTCACTTTACATTTTAGGCCAATAAACCACCTTTCATACTAATAAACTAAACTAGTAGCATTGGATCTTCCCACATTTAACTCTTCTATGTAATAATCAAGAAATAATTCTATGTTTGCTCATAAAGCTTCAAAGTAGAATCATATAGTTTTCACGTAGATGCTAGTGAGCAGTGTACAACATCCGCAATGTGAGCATGGTCATCCAAGCCTCCAATGTGAGTATAATACTAATCATATTACACTGCATAATGTTGAAAATATAGTGAAATTATGGTAATTTACTAAAAGTAATAGCTACTAGCATTTATTCATGCTTAACACAACATTCTTTAAACCAAATTACCAAATTTGTGCATATAATTGCAAACTTTCAGACTTCACATAGATATATCCATGTCTAACAAAAACAAATGGATGAAATATAATCTAGATAACCTTCAAGTAGCAGAAAACTTGAAAACAAATATGGACAATGTAGACATTTAATTAACCATTCAAATATAATTTTTTACCATTAAAGCAAGAGGATTGAACAATTACAAATCGTTCTTGTAAATTTATCTTTGGGTTGACAATTGGATTATCCGAAATGATGCAAGAACATTAATTTAGTGTATTTTTTTTACAGATCAAGGCTAGAGTTTAATTCATAAATGGGTCAATTCATAAATTTTTCTCATGCCTGTACAATTCAGATTGAAGCGATTTTCCTCATAAACATTGAAACAAGGAAGGGAAAATTAGAATCACTAACCTTTTTCATTCTTCTAAAAGGGCTCGAAAATTCTAATCACAAACCTTTTTCATTCTTCTGAAAAGGCTTAGAAAATTCAAATCACACACTTTTTTCTTTCTTATATAATATTTTAGGTAATTACGGACAATTTTCATTATTCTGTAATATTTTATGTAGTTTTATCATTAACAACACATCTCCAACAATGTAGAGAGGAAAAAATGTTCAAACAGTTGGAAATATTATTTTTAACATATTCTGGTCTATAAGTATATACATTTGTCAACCCAGAAACATTATTTTTAGCATATTGTAGTCTAAACGTATATTATATATGAAAACTTTCAATCTCCCCTCACTAACAGACTGGAATTCTAGTTTTATTACAATTTCCAAATACAAAAAAATAGGATCAGTTTGACTAAAGTTAAAAAGAAATATTTGTTCTTCATTTTTTTAAATTAAGTAAATAAAAATAAAAATACAACTTCGTTTTCAAACTAGTTTTATTATAATTTCCGGATCCAAAAAAATAAGATGTCTCACTAAAAATAGAAAACAAATATTTGATTTTAATTTCTTTAACTTAATTAAATAAAAATAGAAATACAACACAACAATTAGTTTTCAATCAATCATGCAGATTTTAGTTGAAGTCATTTATTGTTGTGCACCTCACTACCATACTCAAACAAATCTAGCATAAACAAAATAAAGAAATTTAATGATACCATGAATTTGGATATATTACTAAGTCTTCGGCAAGCTCCTTAGTTATGAAGTTCCTTATTTAACAAGGTTTCCAACCTTAAAATCTTCATAAAACAATTGCGAGAACATCATGCAAAAAATTGGAGAGAAATCAAAGAAAATGTTTTTGAAATTTTGATTCATAAATAAATCTAATACCTTAAAAACCTTTTATCTATTCCAATTTTGAAAATTCAAAATCTTCAACTTCCCATTCCAGAAAACTACTAAATAACATTGAACCTCTTATAATTTATCCATTGCAATTTTCAAAATTAAAAATCCTGAACTTTCGAAAATTACCACATAACATAAAACCATAAAACACATAATAGATTAGAATACAAAATAAGACACACTTTTTTTTCCTGAATTTGAGGGTGTGTCCTGAGTTTGAGCTGCTCCCTGAACTGGTTAGAAGAAATCATGCCTTAATTTACTTCAAAATTTCGTGAAGGGATGTATACCCTATCAAAATTTACATATAACTTGTAAGTATTCTTCAAGTTTTACAATAACTAACTACATAACTAAATAAGGCAACCATACCTTAATTTACTTCAAAATTTCCTCAGGGACTATATACCATATCAAATTTGACATAACTTGTAAGTATTTTTGAGGTTTTACAATAAATAAAGAGTACATACCTCATAGGCTAATACCACTAGTCTAGCAGTTTTGAAGGAGAAATCATGCCATATTCAGAGCCTAACAAATTCAACACTGCAATAAGGTAAAAACAAATTCAAAAGCAAGCACGCCTTAATTTACTTCGGGTAAAAATGAATTCAAAAGCAACCACACCTTAATTTACTTCAAAATTTCCTGAGGGGTTGTATACCATATTAAATTTTACGTAACGGTTGTATACCATATCAAATTTTACGTAACTTGTAAGTATTTTTCAGGTCTTTCAATAAACTAATGACATAATTAAATAAAGAGTATATACCTCATAGGCTGATACCACCAACCTAGTAGCTTTGAATGAGAAAGCATGCCATATTCAGAGGCTAACAAATTCAACACTCAACACTGCAGTAGGTTAAATTAAAAGATTGGAGGGATGTTATTGCTTTTCCCAATTAGCAAGAAAGAGCAATCAAAGAGGAAAATGTAAGACCATAAAACACATAATTCATCAAACCACATATGGTTAGATGCCAAAGGCGAAAGTGGTAACTGCACCCTGGTAAATTCTAACTACGAAAGTTGTAAGTGGACCCTAGTAAATTCTAAAGGCTAAAGTGATAACTGGACTTGGTAAATTCTAAAGGGGAAAGTGGTAACTGGACCCCATAAATTCTAAAGGCAAAAGTGGTAACAAGACCCCGGTAAGTTCTAAAGTTGTTTCGCAAGAGAGTGAAATCCAAAGCTAGTAAATAGGTCATTAAATTATGTCATCAACAACCAGATCTTGAAAGAATATAGCACACTAGCCAGTGGTGTGGCCATAGCCTTGTAGTCCCTATTGCCGAATGCCCATAATGTTCCATTAATTCTCAACAACTAGATCTTGAAAGAATTTAGCACGCTAGCCATAGCTCGATCATAACCCTATAGTCCAGACTCCCAAGGTACAAAGAAATTCGATTGGATCACCCATGATTAGATTTTTGTAAACTCAACCTTAGTTATAATAAATAATTTTGGGGATTAGTAAAATCCGGTACAATAGCTTTTTATGGTTTGGATTTTTAATGAGAAATCCGGTTGGATCGCCGATGATTAGATTTTTGTAAACTCAACCTTAGTTATAATAAATAATTTTAGGGATTAGTAAATTTCAGTATATGATTAGATTTTTGCAAACTCAACCTTAGTTATAATAAATAATTTTAGGGATTAGTAAATTTCAGTATAATAGATTTTTACAACTTGGATTTTTAATTAAATGTTAGAATGACGAGACCCCAATATATTTTAGACGGCATATTTGATGTAAAAAAAATTTCACCAACCGTAAAATATGTGCTGAAACTTAAAATTGTAGGATTTCAATTTCCATGGGGGAGAGTGCGTAGACATAACACCTTTAAGTGTCATTTTCTCATACTATAGAAATAGTTACATGGTTGGGACATCATTTAATCCAACCCGCTTACCATTAGCAAGAGACCTATGGTCACTAAGGAATAAGGATTGACACCCCATTGAACAAGGTTAGATAGAAAACATGACAATAACTAAAACTATGGCCCACACTAACATAAACTTGTAATGCCTATATGAAAAAATATTATTTTCAAACTATTAAAAACCAAGTAGGATACAAGATAAGAATTGGTGAGATAGACCTATTCCCCTCTAATGGTACTCATCATGTCATTATTTTTCATACAACCCTTTTACCATGTGTAAGGTTAATTGGAACATATTACTTATATATCTACACATATTTAGAGACAAATATATAATATAGTAACATCCAATAATCATAAATAAAAAATAAGCAAAATTATACATATGACAATTATCAATATCTTAACTACATCATAGGTCTAGATATCTTGACTTAATCAAGCATCCATATGCATATATGATTCTTCTTATTAAATATGAAGAAATCATCAGTATCATATGATAGTATCATATCATAATATAC
The DNA here is from genome assembly GCA_000404065.3 of Pinus taeda. Taxonomy (NCBI): domain Eukaryota; kingdom Viridiplantae; phylum Streptophyta; class Pinopsida; order Pinales; family Pinaceae; genus Pinus; species Pinus taeda. The sequence continues at coordinate 24,730 of APFE030533135.1, forward strand.
TAAGTACAATCATACAAACACGTATTGATTTTAGTATCTCATACATCACCTATCGCTAAAATTTAATATCACCTACAAAATTTTATACACATATAATTTAATATATAAACATGACTCAACCTATTCATAGGCCACATTAACTCATCACATCGTAAGTAGGATATAATAATATCATACCATTATATCCATTACACAAACATAGACAAGTCAAGAATTTCTTAAAAATATAGTTAGAGGTTTGGATAACATCTCCTAAAGTGTATATATCAAGCAACTAGGTCCTTGTCATAACTAGAGTGCCCTTATATATTAACCTATTAATAAAATAAGATCAAAGAAAAATAGGGTAGTAATTAAATCTACTTAAACCTTCTTTAATTTTAAAATTTTGAAACGTGGCCATTTGAGAAACGTGGCCATTTGAGAATTCCTTATATGAGCTATGGGAGAAAAAAATTTATCATATCAAAATATAGAGAGGAACTACATTAAGGACAAAATCCAATGTCTAATTAACTATTCAAAAGAGTGATATTAGTTTACAAGTAGATTCATTTTTAGTTATACATCTATTCACATTAATAGACCTAGGTATTAGTTAAATACCTAGATATTAAGAATCTCTTCTAGTGGTATATAATACATCTATAGGTGATTTTCAAAATTTTATCAAGTATTCTTTCTAGGATTTTTTTTAAGCAGTTTCATATGAATTTAAGAATCCTCAATAACAGATGGTGTCATAATGGTTTTTTGAAAGAGATAATTTGAAGACTAAAAATTTTGCAAACGTCATGAACAACCTTTTCACTAGAGTACAACAAAATAACTTATGGATATTGTGCAAGACGATATGAAAGTAACCTCTTATATGGTCATAAATTACTTTGTTACGTTCACCCTAAGTAGTTCATACATGAAGGAAAAACATAGTTTTCATTCTCTCGAATATACTCAAGAAGAACGATAAGATTAATATTTGGCAGAAGCATGTTCATTGATATCAAATTATATAAGCCATTTTGAACTACCGCAATTACATAGACATTTTTCATTTTAAAAGGTGTTCTTTCTCTATATATTATGTGCAAATAACGTTAAGAAATATGATTAGGTAAAACTTAACAATAACACATATAATAACATTCGGATCTCCTTATATGTTCAGTTTGGTAGAGAAAAAGGTTCTCCTTATTGGAGAAAAACAATTATTTGTTTTCAAAGAAACCAAGGATCCTTAAGGAGGAGCTAAACACTATAATTTAATATTCTCTCTTTTATGAAAAAAAAATCAATGTTGGTTATTTGGGATATAGTTGGCATGCCTTGGATATTAGTTATTTTACATATGCAATGTCATATAAGTGTTGATACTACAACAGCAATGTAGGTTGAACAATTCTAATATTTATTATTCAATTCTCTTGTTACACACATTGGCATTACATGTTGGATTATTCATTATATAACATTGATTAAGAATCAAGAAATCAACAATAATATTGGTTTGAATTAATATTATGGTAATAATCGGACAACAAAGTTACATAGTTTGGTATGCCAATGTCAAAGTGATAGAAATTAAAAATCATAGCTAGATTTTATATTTTTAACTAAGTATACTATCACATACCTAGTTTCATCAATGACTGGGGTACCCAAAATTTTCCTTTTCTTTTTACTAGATTGGAAATAAGCTCTAATATTATATTTTCAAATACTCCTACTAAACTTATCTTAACCACAATTTCAAAAAAATGATTTTCATTTCTCATAAGCATTGTATAACATTTTACATGTAAACCTTTCTTCAAATACTTTGTATACAACGAATTAAGTTGTCTTTTTCTTATAGACATGCTGCCAAACATTTTGTATGAAATAAAATAGCAAACAATTCACTGATCTATTTGTAACGTACTAACTAAAATATCTCACCCAATCATGCAACCAAGCCTGGAAATTGACGTCCATTTAATTAAAAATCCAAACTGTAAAAATATATTGTACCGGAATTTACTAATCTCCAAAATTATTTATTATAACTAAGGTTGAGTTTACAAAAATCTAATCATGGGTGATCCAACCCGATTTCTCATTAAAAATCCAAACCGTAAAATCTATTGTACTAGATTTTACTAATCCCCAAAATTATTTATTATAACTAAGGTTGAGTTTACAAAAATCTAATCATGGGTGATCCAATCTGATTTCTTTGTACCTAGGGAGTCTGGACTATAGGGCTATGACAGGGCTATGGCTAGCATGCTATATTCTTACAAGATCTGGTTGTTGATGACATAATTTAATGACCTATGTACTAGCATTGGATTTCACTCTCTCATGAAACAACTTTAGAATTTACCAGGGTCTAGTTACCAATTTTCCTTTTAGAATTTACTAGGGTCCAGTTATCACTTTCACATTTAGAATTTGCCACAACTTTAGAATTTACCAAGGTCTAGTTACCACTTTCGCCTTAGAATTCAGAAGGGTACAGTTACCACTTTTCCTTTTAGAATTTACTAGGGTCCAATTATCACTTTCACGTTTAGAATTTACCACGGTCTAGTTACCACTTTCGCATTTAGAATTTACGGGTCCAGTTACCACTTTCACCTTTGGCATCTAACCATATGTGGTTAGATGAGTTATGTGTTTTATGGTCTTACATTTTCCTCTGTGATTGCTCTTTATTGCTAGTTGGGAAAAGCAATAACATCATTGCAATCTTTTAATTTACCCTACTGCACTATTGAATTTGTTTTTACCCTACTGTAGTGTTGAATGTTGAATTTGTTAGTCTCTGAATATGGCATGCTTAAAAACTGCTAGACTGGTGGTATCAGCCTATGAAGTATGTACTCTTTATTTACTTATGCCATTAGTTTATTGTAAAACCTGAAAAATATTTACAAGTTATATAAAATTTGATATGGTGTACAACCCTGGGAAATTTTTGAAGTAAATTAAGGCGTGGTTGCTTTTGATTTTGTTTTTATCCTAAAACAGTGTTGAATTTGTTAGCCTTTGAATATGGCATGCTTTCTCATTCAAAACTGCTAGACTGGGGGTATTAGCCTATGAGGTATGTACTATTTGTTTAATTGTGTCATTAGTTTATTGTAAAACCTGAAAAATACTTACAAGTTATGTAAAATTTGATATGGTATACAACCCCTCAGGAAATTTTGAAGTAAATTTACGCGTGGTTGCTTTTGAATTATTTTTTACCCGAAGTAAATTAAGGCGTGGTTGCTTTTGAATTTGTTTTTACCCTATTGTAGTGTTGAATTTGTTAGCCTCTTAATATGGCATGCTTTCTCGTTCAAAACTGCTAGACTCATGGTATCAGACTGAGGTATGTACACTTTATTTATTGTAAAACCTGAAAAATACTTACAAGTTATGTCAAATTAGATATGCTATACAGCTCGTGAGGAAATTTTGAAGTAAATTAAGGCATGGTTGCTTTATTTACTTATGTAGTTAGTTATTGTAAAACTTCAAAAATACTTACAAGTTATATGTAAATTTTGATATGAATTGAGGCGTGATTTGTTCCAACCAGCTTAGGTAGCCCCTAAAGAAATTTTGAAGTAAATTAAGGCATGATTTCTTCCAACCAGTTTAGGGAGCATCTCAAACTGATGTTGGTAGCCCGATAAACCCTCAGATTCAAGAAAAAATGTGTGTATTTTAATTTTTGTATTCTAATCTATTATGTGTTTATGGTTTTATGTTATTTGGTAATTTTCGAAATTTGAGGATTTTTAATTTTCAAAATTGCAGTGGATAAATCATAAGAGGCTTAATGTTATTTGGTAGTTTTCTGGAATGGGAAGTTGAAGATTTTGAATTTTCAAAGTTGGAATAGATAAAAGGTTTTTAAGGTATTAGATTTATTTATGAATCAAAATTTCAAAAACATTTTCTTTGATTTCTCTCCAATTTTTTGCATGATGTTCTCACAATTGTTTTATGAAGATTTTAAGATTGGAAACCTTGTTAAATAAGGAACTTCATAGCTAAGAAGCTTGCCCAAGACTTAGTAATATATCCAAATTCATGGTATCATTAAATTTTTTTATTTTGTTTGTCGACTTATATAATGTTAGATTTGTTTGAGTATGGTAGCGAGGTGCACAACAATAAATGGCTTCAACTAAAATCCACATGATTGATTGGAAACTAACTGTTGTGTTGTATTTCTATTTTTATTTACTTAAGTTAAAAAAATGAAAACCAAATATTTTTTTCTATTTTTAGTGGAGACATCTTATTTTTTTGGATTTGGAAATTATAATAAAACTAGTTTGAAAACTAAGTAGTGTCAGTTGTATTTTTTTTTTATCTACTTAAGTTAAAAAAATGAAGAACAAATATTTCTTTTTAATTTTAGTCAAACTAATCCTATTTTTTTGGATTTCGAAATTGTAATAAAACTAAAATTAGTGAGGGGAGATTGAAAATTTTCATATATAATATATGTATAGACCAGAATATGTTCAAAATTTTGTTTCTGGGTTGACAAATGTATATACTTATAGACCATAATATGTTAAAAGTAATGTTTCTGGGTTGAAAAATGTTTGAACATTTTGTGCTCTGTACATTACTGTACATGTGTTGTTAATGGTAAAACTACAAAAAATATTACAGAATAATGAAAAATGTTCCTAATTACATAAAATATTATAGAAGAAAGAAAAATGTGCGTGATTTGAATTTCTGAGCCTTTTCAGAAGAATGAAAAAGGTTTGTAATTAGAATTTTCAAGTCTTTTTAGAAGAATGAAAAAGGTTAGTGATTATAATTTTCCCTTCCTTGTTTTGGAGTTTATGAGGAAAATCATTTGAGCCTTTTTAGAAGAATGAAAAAGGTATGTGATTAGAATTTTCAAGTCTTTTTAGAAGAATTTAAAAGGTTAATGATTATAATTTTCCCTTCCTTGTTTTGGAGTTTATGAGGAAAATCGCTTCAATCTAGTTTCTACAGGCATGAGAAGAATTTATGAATTGAATTGTTTATGAATTGAACTCTAGCCTTGATCTGTGTAGCAAAAGAACCTAAATTAATGTTCTTTCATCATTTTGGATAATCCAAGTGTCAACCCAAACATAAATTCACAAGAGCGATTTGTAATTGTTCAATCCTCTTCCTTTAATGGTGATAATTTATAGTTGAATGGTTAATTAAAAGTCCACACTATCCATATTTGTTTTCAAGTTTTCTACTACTTGAAGATTGTCCAAATTTGGGATCACCTATTGATATTTCATCCATTTGTTTTTGTTAGAGATGGATATATCTATGTGAAGTATGAAAGTTTATAAGAACAACTTTGGTAATTTGGTTTAAAGAATGTTGTGTTAAGCATAAATAAATGCTAGTAGCTGTTACTTTTAGTAAATTACCATAATCTCACTATATTTTCAACACCATACAATGTAAGATGATTAATATTATAGTCATATTGGAGGCTTCGATGACCATGCTCACATTGCGGATGTTGTACACTACTCGCTAGCATCTATGTCAGAACTATATGATTCTACTTTGAAGCTTTATGAACAAACATAGAATTATTTCTTGATTATTACATAGAAGAGTTACTTTTAGTAAATTACCATAATCTCACTATATTTTCAACACCATACAATGTAAGATGATTAATATTATACTCATATTGGAGGCTTCGATGACCATGCTCACATTGCGGATGTTGTACACTACTCACTAGCATCTATGTCAACTATATGATTCTACTTTGAAGCTTTATGAACAAACATAGAATTATTTCTTGATTATTACATAGAAGAGTTAAATGCGCGAAGATATAATGCTACTAGTTTAGTTTATTAATATGAAATGTGGTTTATTAGCGTAAAACGTAAAGTGAAGGGCATGTAAAATGTAGAAACGTCATGAAATTTTCGTTTGATGGGCAGAGAGAATTTGAAATTCCAAGCCTGCTCTCCCCCTTGATATAATACACTTCATGAGTTGTAAATGTTACATCTAGATGTTGGTGCAAGGTACTTGAAGAATTGTAGTGATCATCTCTAGCTCTTTGTATGAAATGTTGGATGGCTTTGAGTTAACACAATATAACTATTGGTATTAACTTTAGTTTGTAAATTTATATTCTTTTGGTGGAAGGAATCATTGGACTCAAATATTTATTTGCATAGAAAGAAATGAAAAAGTACATTTATAAATTCATTTGTCATGTAGGATTGATATGAACATTTTATAGAAGGGGAAATGTGATATTAGACTCACCTTGATATTTGGAAAAGTAATTAAGAGTTGGAAATAAAATAAACATAGTGAATTTTAACTATAAGTTTTATTTAAATAGAAGAAAAAATAAATTAGTATGCACTTGCTCAAAAAGGAGAAAGAAAAATAATTAAGTGAATATTCATTTGCTAAAATAGGAAATATAATTTGAATATTTGAGCATGTTAGCAGTTGTTGCCATTGATGTCAGTTCTCAGTTATTAATGTGAAATAATTATTTGTGTCAATTTTAGGGGGAGCTTTGTGTGAGTGTTAAGATTGATGTGTTAATGTGTTTTGATTCCTAGCATGATGTTATGGATGAAGATAATGTATTTGAAGGTTTCTTCCTTAGTTCCTCATCTCAAATGAGAAAAATAAGTATTTGGGTAGATAGATTTCTTAGAAAGCTTTCCAATGACCTATGGAACTTTGACTAACTCGTAAGGGATCAGAAAATATCTTTAGTTGAAGATCATTCATGGTTCACAAAGGCTCTTCATCACAAAAGGACTATTGTCGTGCCAAAATATAATAGAAAAGTCATAAGTAACACAATTATGGGTGGCGATAAATCAGGCAATTAAGTTGTTGGACCTAGCCCCTGATCACAAGGATATGGGTTAAAATGCTTAGGCACTTATCAAACCACCTCGTTCCTCTTATATGCAAAGAGTAGCAACGAGGAGGGAGAAATGAGCAATGGATGACACATGCGGTAGGACAAGTGACACCTCCACATAAATGCTAGGTCGAAATGATTAAAAGGCATACACTTAAACAACCAATAACCATTGATAATGTTTGCGACCATTATTGAACAACATTGGTTGATCACGACCCCTCAATCATAGTGTTAAGATTTAATAGAAAGGGGATCGATGAGGTGGATTCACACCAATCTTCCTAAAGGAGATCATTGGCCTAGACCTTTCTAATATTAATTCTTGGGTTTAATATAAATTCCGAGGGTGTATAATCATGGTCAACCATGGTTCATGAATTATTAATCAATTATTCATGGTCATGGTAAATTACTAACTAATTAACTATTTATTTAATAACAATTAAATAAATAATAGTACTAATTATTAGTGTTTAATAAGAATTAATTGATTAATTATTATAAACAATATTATTGTTGTTACTACTATTATTTTTTTGTAAGCTTAGTAGGACCTTTCATTCATAAATTTGCAAAAGACATTTACATACATGAAAGTCGTTATGTGGCCTCAACCTACCTAGTGGGAAACCAGGTTCATTGGCCATCGGAATGCATCATAAGCCATCCAAAATTTGAGGTTCTTAAGTATGTCATACTCAGCCTTATAGGCCTGAATGTTTATATATCAGTTCATCATTAACATGCTAACTTAAGTACTACTAACTAACATATACATCATGAAAATTAATAGAAAGGAAACTTCTTGCTACTATTCATCAGAGGAGTCAACCGAAGCTCAGTCCTTAGCGCTAGAACCTGGTAATTCTCATTGGGGAAGGCATAGAATGTGCTTCTCAATGAGACCAAGAAGAACATTCTATTGTTGAATTTGAAATTGGACAAGTTGGAATTCTTTCATAATTTCCTAGAACCTAAGATCATATTCAATGGAGCCTGTAGAGTTCATAATAGCTTGAGCTACTATACTTTTCTTCAGCCAATAAAGATGCATTGTCTGCTTATACTGAGTGAGAGTGCCTCGAGTATGACATAGGTTAAGGACCAATAAGCGTGAATGTTCAATCTTCACTTCATTCTCAACCCGTTGGTTGAGGTTTGCCACCCAAGCCACAATCGTCTTCCTTACCTGCTCAGGAGTGCTTTTAGCATATGCTTGAGCCACTACATTGATATGATGGGTGTCTATTTTTCGACCACTTCGCCTCTACAATTGCGACAAGGAGGCCACTCGCCCACCTCGATGCCAAACCTTTCTATTGCGCCCCACATCCCTAGTTCTCGATGGACCTGAACCCAAATATGGCCAAGCCATATTTGTCAACCTCCAGTTCACCACAATATATTTGTCCAGCTAAACCAACCAAACCCCCAATCGAAGAGAGACCAACGGTGAGCAGGCCTTGTGGTAACCCCAATTAATTATATTTGACACACACATATATATATGACAAGAACATGAAGCAAATGGCATTAGGCCCAAGCCATATAATATCATAGCAGACCGAGAGGGCCAACCACCAGTGGTGCTCTTCTCTAATCACCATCACCTTATGCTCAAACATCACTCGTTACAGAAAGAAATCAGGGAGGGTATGTCTCCATAAAAGGGAAGAGATGCAAACTGGATCCTCTAGCCAATTCCCATAGAGAAACACACCAGAACAATATAAAACCAATAACGACGAGATAAAATATATTTTAAAAAACCACTCTATTGAATCATAGAAACAACGATTCGCGTCGAGCGAATATTCCTTCCAAAAAACACAAGTAACCAAAATTATTCCATACTTTCCTATTCGAAGCAGTAAAATACCATATAAGATGGACACCGACATAGAAACAACAATTTCAAGATCAAATTTAGCCACACAAACATACTCACCTGATGAATAGGAAATTCCAGGTCGTGTAGTCACCCAATTGTAGGATGGGTCAACTATCTCGCATGAAATATTCACAATTATAGTTTGTTCGGGCGGGGAGGGGTCAAAAGAAACATAACATACCTAGTTTTTTTTTCTACGTTAAGACTAACCTAAGTACCCACGGGGGATTTGAACCGGTGACCTATCGCAAGGAGTGCCTTAACAGCGCACCCATTCACCGTCAATCCAAAGCCCCGTGGGCAACATAACATACCTAGTTACCAATGCCATAAGCCCAAATTTGTTGTTATCACATACATGAAGCCTCCCTGTCAAGCTTGCCACTAGAAAGAAACCTAAATACCTCAACTTAAAGCTTGAAACCACACTATACCACATAGCGAGTGCAGGGAATGGGATGCATGTCTTCACCACCTGCAAGTTAAATGCGCGACGTCGATTTACTCCCGCCAACTTGATCACACATACCATGTACTCATCAGAGCTACCCTTCTACATTACCTCCCATCTTGTCACCTTTATCGAGAGTATCAAAAGAGACTATGAGCTGGAACACGCCCCAATCAGGAAATTGCTCCTATTATTAAATATATAAATATATAAACATTATATAAAATTAAATATATAATTAAAATAAATAAAAAAAATTAAACTATTATATAAAATAAAACAAATAAATTCAATATATAAAAGAAGAAATAAATTATTAATAACAATCTTATTCATATTTTATTTAATATATTAATTAGTTAAATATTATTTAATTATTAATTATTTATTAATTATTACTATTTATACTTTAATATTTTATTATTATTTTATTTTTTCTTCATTGTTTAATTATTATTTATGTTTTATAATGTAATAGTAATTTTTTTTTTTTTTTTTTTTTTTTTATAAATTATTATTATTGGTATTACTGATTATATATATAATATATCTATTAATATTAATATTAAATTTATATTTATTCACATTGAGCTATGTCAAATATATTTATTAACGTGGTTGTATGTACAAAGCTTTCTTATTTTCACTAAGCGTCAATATATGGTTTTATTTGTTTTCGTTTATTAATTGTTAATGAACCATCATCGCGTCACAATAAAGTTGCATAAATGCTTTTTCAAAGCTGTCACTAACAAACTTCTATGTGAAGGACATTAATGATATAAAACGTGTGTTTGTGGTTTGAATTCTCCGGTACGATATGAGATCCATGCAATTCGTCCTTCTATAGTCTTCCATGAACTGCTCTGTTACCATCCATTAGCATCTATGAAGCAACTCCATGATGAAAACGATTCGTTCTAAGATTAACAAGAGTAATTATAGGAGTAAAGGTTTGTAAACTGATGTAGATTAACATTAATAGTTGGAAAAAAAATTAATGCAAAAAAGGTTGTTTTATTTGCATTAATATATTTTAGTTTTATCACACTAATAAATTAAATTTAAAATACCAATTACTTTATATGGTTAAATTTCTATTTATTATTCTTCACATTTATATTATATAATGATCAAAATAACAAATTATATTAGCGATAAATTATAAATATTATATTAGAAAAAATTATCAATATATTTATTAATTATTGTATAAGCATTTTTTAATTGGAAATTGGCAACTTTAATCTTTTTATTAATTAGTTGTTTTGATCAGATGGCTAAACTGAAAGACGTCAGTATATTCTCACTCTCGTCACTTCTTTGCATATATAAATCATATGTTTAAACCAAACTTAAATTATTTTTTTATAGAACTTGATTAAAAAATTATTTTGCCTATTCTTAATTTCCATGTTACAGAGAGTGAGTAAACATAACACCTTTAAGTGTCATTTTTTCATACTATAGAAATAGTTACATGGTTGGGACATCATTTAATCCAACCCACTTACCATTAGCAAGACACCTATGGTCACTAAGGAATAAGGATTGACACCCCATTGAACAAGGTTAGATAGAAAACATGACAATAACTAAAACCATGGCCCACACTAACATAAACATGTAATGCCTATATGAAAACATATTATTTTCAAACTATTACAAAACAAGTAGGATACAAGGTAAGAATTGGTGAGATAGACCTCTTCCCCTTTAATGGTATTCATCATGTCATTATTTTTCATACAACCCTTTTACCATGTGTAAGGTTAATTGGAAAATATTACTTATATGTCTACACATATTTAGAGACAAATACATAATATAGTAACGTCCAATAATCATAAATAAAAAATAAGCAAAATTATACACATGACAATTTTCAATATCCTAACTATATCATAAGTCTAGATATCTTAACTTAATCAAACATCCACATTCATATATGATTCTTCCTATTAAATATGAAGAAACCATCAGTATCATATCATAATATACTAAATACAATCATACAAACATGTATTCATTTTAATATCTCATACCTCACCTATCGCTAAAATTTAATATCACCTACAAAATTTTATACACATATAATTTCATATATAGGTATGACTCAACCTATTCATAAGCCACATTAACTCATGATATCATACGTAGGATATAATAATATCATACCATTACATCCATTACACAAACATAGACAAGTCAAGAATTTCTTAAAAAATATATTTAGAAGTTTGGATAACATCTTCTAAACTGTATATATCAAGAAACTAGGTCCTTGTCCTAACTAGAGTGCCCTTATATATTAACCTATTAATAAAATAAAATCAAAGAAAAGTAGGGTAGTAATTAAATCTACTTAAACATGCTTTAATTTTAAAATTTTGAAACGTGGCCATTTGAGAACTCTTTATATGAGGTATGGGAGAAAAAAATATATCATATCAAAATATAAAGGACCTACATTAAGGACAAAACCCAATGTCTAATTAACTATTCAGAAGAGTGATATTAGTTTACAAGTATATTCATTTTTCATTATACATCTATTCAAAGAAAAGTAGGGTAGTAATTAAATCTACTTAAACATGCTTTAATTTTAAAATTTTCAAACGCGGCCATTTGAGAACTCCTTATATGAGCTATGGGAGAAAAAAATCTATCATATCAAAATATAAAGGACCTACATTAAGGACAAAACCCAATGTCTAATTAACTATTCCGAAGAGTGATATTAGTTTACAAGTAGATTCATTTTTCATTATACATCTATTCACACTGATAGAACTAAGTATTAGTTAAATACCTAGATATTAAAAATCTCTTCTAGTGGTATATTATGCATTTATAGGTGATTTTCAAAAAAATTTCAAGTATTCCTTCTAGGTTTTTCTAGCAGTTTCATCTGAATTTGAGAATCCTGAGTAACAGATGGTGTCATAAAGGTTTTTTGAAAAAGATAATTTGAAGATTAAAAATTTTGGAAACATCATGAACAACATTTTCCCTAGAGTACAACAAAATAACTTATGGATCTTATGCAAGACAATATGAAAGTAACCTCATATATGGTCATAAATTACTTTATTACGTTCACCCTATGTAGTTCATACATGAAGGACAAACATAGTTTTCAATCTCTAGAATATGCTCAAGAAGAACAAGAGGATTATTATTTGGCAGAAGCATGCTCATTGATATCAAATTATATAAGCCATTTTGAGCTAACATAATGACATGGACATTTTTCATTTTAAAAGGTGTTCGTTCTCAATATATTATGTGAAAATAACATTAATGAATATGATTAGCTAAAACTTAAAAATAACAAATATAACAACATTCAGATCTCCTTATGTATTCAGTTTGGTAGAGGAAAAGGTTATCCTTATTGGAGAAAAACAATTATTTGTTTTTAATGCAACCAATGATCCTTAAGGAGGAACTAAACACTGTAATTTAATATCCTCTCTTTTATAAAAAAAAATCAATGTATGTTATTTGGGATATAGTTTCCATGCCTTGTATGTTAGTTATTTTACATATGCAATGTCATCTAAGTGTTAATACTAGAACAACAATGTAGTCTGAATGATTCTAAGATTGATTATTCAATTCTCCTATTACACACATTGGTAGTTACATGTTGAATTATTCGTTATATATAACATTGATTAAGAGTCAAGAAATCAACAACAATATTGGTTTGAAGTAATATTATGGTAATAATCAGACATGAAAGTTACATAGCTTGGTATGTAAATGTCAAAGTGATAGAACTTAAAAATCATAGCTAGATTTTATATTGTTAATTAAGTATCCTATCACATACCTAGTTTCATCAATGACTTACAGAGGTTACGGGGTACCCAAAATTTTCCTTTTCTTTTTACTAGATTGGAAATAAACTCTAATATTACTTTTTCAAATACCCCTACTGAACTTATCCTAACCACAATTGAAAAAACTTGATTTCCATATCTCATAAAGTTTGTATAACATTTTGCATGTAAACCTTTCTTCAAATACTTTGTATACAACCAATTAAGTTGTCTTTTTCTTATAGTCATGTTGCCAAGCATTTTTTATGAAATAAAATAGGAAACAATTCACTAATTCTACTTGTAACATACTAACTAAAATATCTCACTCAATCAGGCAACTTTTGATTTATGTCTTTAAGGTATTTTATCAAATAATTTGTATGAAAAATTGTATTAAAACACCATTAACACATTTTTTCAAATACTTTCCATGAAAATGGAATAGATAAGCTACAATAGTACTATCATAAAATAATATTAACATAAAATAATAATATATCCATCCACAAAATAATATTTTCATTAGGGAAATTGATGAAATTGTTTGTATGCAATGAATTGTTAAACCATTTAGGGATTTATTCAAACACTTTGCATGAAAACTTATATAACAACTTTTTCAAGGGGTATCTCCTAAATTTTAGTAATATAAGATGTAAAAGCTAAACTAGATAATATTTATGATTTCCCCTCGCTATGGTCCAAGTATAAACCTTTGGAACCACCCATATGAAAATTTATAATAGAATATCCTACATGACCTACCCGTTGCATGATTTGAGGTTAATATAGGTCGCTCAATATCCTCTTATCATATCTCCTAAAATATCATGAACGAATATATCAAATTTGGACCAAATGATTGAAGGCCTTGTTGAGAAGCGTAACTAGCTTCAGTGTTCATAATGACATGTGTAACTGTGATTTTATGTAATTGATGTAAAGAATAAAATAAATTTGTTTTTGTATTTCTTGATTCATAGGTGTCCTGATCAACGAATTGTATTCTATAGTTAAGGCTCCCATTGTGATTCTTTAGGATTAGACATCATGTCATAAAGTATATAGATTCCATGTCAAAGAGGAAAAACCCATTTGGGCATGTAATTTATTGTAAAAGAAAAATTTTGAACCCTCCAAGACCATGTCACAAGGTCACCCTAAAATCAGCCTTAAGATAATTCTAGAGAGGCATGTCGGCCTTGTCACTCAGAGATGTCAGCTCATTTCTATGAGAAAACCACTATATATAGGTAGATTGACCTTCATTTGGACACAATATTTTGGTTAACAAAACTCTAAATCAAGAAGAGGTGCAAATATCAAAAGAAAGATACCCTCATAACCAGAGAGAAGAAGGAGAGGAAGAACAAAGTTTTGAGGAACTCTTTTAGGAATAATATCCTCACACGTACGGAAAAATAGGGTTTTTGTAGTATTAACATATCAATCCTAAATAAATTCATCTCAAGGATCTCCATTCCAACTCCCTTACTATATGAGATCATCGAGAGAATTCTTCAAGATAAGCGAAGAGGGGAAGTGTCCCCAAAATATCTCAAATCAAGCTCACATGTGGGAATTGTAGGAGTGCAGTTAGGTTGAGAATTGTAGGATTGTAGCGGGAGGCCGAAAAACCATAGTAGCAAAAATTAATAGTGCTAGAAGTTAGTTTGACTAAGTGTTGACTTGGGCAAGAAGAAGAAGTAGTGAAAGGAAGGATCTTATTACTTGGTCTTAGAGAGGTTATTGTCTCAAGGGTCTTGGTCATGGTCTTGGTATTCATCAATTGAAGTCTCTATAGGAAGAAGAATTTGTTTTGTTTTTCCTTTCAACTTGGAGAAGTTTTGACCATGGATGATCACCTACATTTTGTGTCTCTTGTCTCTTTATTGTTTATGATTTGGTAATTTTTTGATGAAAAATATCACTATAATAATCTAACTAAAGAGAAGATCATAATCTAAAGAAATTAAAAGCATTCACAAATAGTAATCATTGAAGAGAAGTCTCTAAATCCTAATGCCCTGAATTTCTCAACAGGGGTTCCCTTCACCATGGTCCAAACTTTAGCTTATGGAACCTCCCATAGGAAACAATATAAAAAAATTATAGCATGACATATTTGATGCATGATTTTAGGAGCATCAAATATGCTTGACCTCCTCTGGTCATATCTCCTAAAATATCACAAGGAAATATCTAAAAGTTGGATCAAATGATCATCTAGATTTCTCCTCATTATTGTTCAAGCTTCATATTTTAGAACCACATAAAAAAAAATTTATAGTATAAATCCCAACATGGCCTATTTAAATATAAATTTATAAATCCCAACTTCATCTGATCATATTTCTTAAATTTTCACAGAACAAGATCTCAATATTGGATAGAGGCTTAGTGGGATTTCCTCTCACTGGTCCAAGTTTAATATTCTAGAACCTTTCAAAAGAAAAGTTAATGTAGAAATGAAAAATGACTTATTTAAATATGAATTTAAGAAGCCTCTCTTCCTCAACTAGTGATGTTACAAAATTTGATACATATAAAAAGCTACAGCCAAATAGTATAAAAACTACAACCATGCTAAATTTGTTGAAGGGTAAATTCACGTACATATATACTTGTTGAGAAGAGAAATTAAATAATCATTCACATGAGATACTTATCCCTGAGTAAAATATTTTTCCATTAGGAACTGAATAAGGGTGAACGAATATCCTTGCAAACATGAGGTAATTTATGCTACAATTTTTGTCATAGTTTTCCATTGTTCAGCCAAACCTTGATTTCTTTAGGAAAAATCTAAACTTAGTGATTTGGCATATGATTTCAGACAAGTTTTAACATAAAAGTGAAGGCCTCTCTCCTCCAAACATAGGAAAAAATATCAAAGTTCGAAATTTCCATTCCTTGACCAAGCCTATAGGCATTCACACATGACATTACAGGTATGCACGACACAAAGGGACTCTTTCTCTATTATCTGCAATCCCTCATCTCCCCCTTCTTCAGTGCTTTTTGTGCCACACAAAAATTAGTTAACTCCCAAACCTTAGAGCCATATAGTCCAAGGAAAAACACTACAACACATTTGATTATTTTTACATGTGCTATCATCAATAGCTCTTAACAATTTATAACTTCTAAACCTCTCTAGGTTCTATCACCAATCCTTTTTCCAATTGAAATTTTCTGTGTGTGTGTGAGAGAGAGAGAGAGAGAGAGAGAGAGAGATGTATGTGGGAATAATAAAAGAGAGATAAAACATAGAAAAGATAGAAAAGATAGATCAACGCCTTAGAATTCAGCCTCTTCGAGGGGGAAACCTCCTTTACATTACATAAATGAACAATTCTGGGATGATTCAAATGACAAAACCTCATTTCTATATATAGGAGTCTAAGGAGTCACAATATAACCCAGCCGACCTAACAATAATAATATAAAGCCACAAAAATAATAATAGAGGAATTTTATGGGGCACAGTAATAACAAAATGGGGACAATAGGGGCAAAACAATATTAATAAGGGGTATAGCTACAATAGTAATGGGGTAATCACTAGTATTATAGGGATGCAACATGCCCCTCTCCTTCAAAAAAGTGTTGTCCTCAATGCTTGAGTAGTTCTGGATACTTTTGTATAAAATTCTCATCCTCCCATGTGGAACCTTTAGTGGATAAGTTCTTCCACTTGATAAGATACTCCGAAATTGATCGATTTCGTAGCTGTCGAGTTCTTATTTCTGTGACTGCTTCCGGTTCCAATATAATTTTTCCTTCCTCGTCAAGTTC
>APFE030533135.1:47421-73748 GCA_000404065.3 Pinus taeda
GACCAAGCCTATAGGCATTCACACATGACATTGCAAGTATGCACAAAACAAAGGGATCCTTTCTCTAATATCTGCAATCCCTCATCTCCACCTTCTTCAGTGCTTTTTGTGCCACACAAAAATTAGTTATCTCCCAAACCTTAGAGCCATATAGGCCAAGGAAAAACACTACAACACATTTGATTATTGTTACATGTGCTATCATCAATAGCTCTTAACAATTTATAACTTCTAAACCTCTCTAGGTTCTATCACCAATCCTTTTTCCAATTGAAATTTTATGTGTGTGTGTGAGAGAGGGAGAGACAGATGTATGTGGGAGTAATAGAAGAGAGATAAAACATAAGCTTAAGATCCAAGAAGAACAATCCCTTGGTTTGTCCTCCTAGTTAATTTTATAATCACGTAGAAAAAAATAAATAAAAATAAAAAATAAAAAAAATTAAGGATAAAAATTTATCTTAAAGTGTTGGAATATATGGGAATTTTACTAGATTTTCATATGCAAGATATAAAATGTTTTGTGATATTCATAAACAAATATTCACATTTTCAATGATTTTATATATTACCTTTAATATTGTGGTTAATTTTAAGGTAAAATAATTTTATGCTATAAATTTTGCGTGAATTAGTTTTAGGATAAATGGAAATTTGTCAATATATTTTTTGGAAAAAATATATATATAAATTAACCTATCTACAAAATTTAGCCCCTAAAATTTTCCCTAATTACACATTGCCACTTCATCTTCCAAACTTTTCAGCTTCTTTGGAATACTAACCATGAATCAAAAGGAAATATTCAAATAACCTATATCTTTCCTCTTAAGTCAAGCTTTACCCCTCCTCAAGGCATCACAATTTGTTGGTTGTCCCCATTGTCTAACTATAACATTTTAATTAATAAAAATAAACATTACATCATATAATAGAGTTTGATATCATAGCATCATTTTTAACACCCTAGAATTATATGTTCTTAATTATATTATAAAATACGGGCTAATGAAAATAGCGTCACAATCCCCTCCCCGTTTAAGTAACATTGTCCTCAATGTTATACTATTTGTAAAACCATTCTATGTAGAAGAATGGATACACCAATTTCATATAAATGACATTCCTTATGTCCTTTGTTTCCACTTTGAGCAATGTCCTTCATTTTTCATGGTCTAGCTACCTCTAGACCGCAAATCATTCCAGCACAATCCTGCATGGTTGTTTGTTGCTTCGAATGTGTAGCATCCCCTGGTTGTTTTTCTATGTAAATAAAATAATACCAAGGTCATGGGACACGTATTCCAAGATGAAAGTTGGGAATAAAATAGTGATGGCTACCATTGGTGATTAATTTATGGCTATGGAATTTGGCAAAGACATTGGCAAAGGAAAAGTGTTAAAAAATGGAATTTTATTTTTGAAATAAAGGAAAATAGGAGAAAAGGAAGGTCAAGAGACACAAATTTGCATCAGACAAAAATTGAAGGAAAAAATGGAGGAAAATGAAGAAAATGTAGGTCTCAATGATAAAAATTCTTATCAAGATCAATTCATAGTGTTTTTCAAGTTTACTTTATGTCATTCAATTTTTGGAGCTCTCTTATATTCTATCATACTCTGGCACCCTTAGAGTATTCTTGGAGTATTCTTCGAGCACTTTGGTGCACATTGGATTTGGCGAAAGTAAAGGAAACGACGAAAATGCAAGTGAATAGGGGATAAACAATTACAATTGGATTGCTTTGCAGGTAACAAGTTGCATGTATGATTTCCTTGTTGATTTCAGGATGCATGGTATGTGCATATGATATTTTGGTTATGTTTTGCCATTGACATAGAGATTTTACTCAATTGACATGATTTTTATCCTCGATAGCAATGATGTTGTGGGTTTCGACCACTTGTTATTTTATGGTTGGTGCTCATAATTTCTTATGGTTGTGGGCTGGAAAAAATGATCTAGAAGTTGTGGAACAACTTGGCTTGATGATGATCCTTGGTATTGCAACAAGAATGTTGTAACTCCCAAGGCTATTGACTTTAATTATCAACCTGGGGGTTGTAAAAACTTAAGAGGTATCAACACTATATGTGCAACATACAATGTGTCCTTCCTTTGTTTTCATGAGGTAATGGAGTGCATGTATTGAAGTCAAATCCTAAACTAATTACAATAAACAAAATGTTCAAAATGCATCCTTTACCTATTGCAAGAAAGAAAGTACAAGGAAAGAAACCTATTCTCATTACATAAAGATCATGAACTAAGTGTAGAAGAAACCTAGCTTAACCCTATTTATCACATGTGATGATTTAAAATAACTGAGCATGAAATCTGATATAGAGAGTACTAACTTCTATGTGCATGTGTAAATATAAAAGAACTCATTTTTTTAATATTTTTGCTTTATAAATGCAAATGCTAATCTTTCCTTGATCTTTGGCACAGAAGACAGATGTGGAGCAAGAGGGGTACAATGATTTTGATGCTTGGAGGTGAAGTAGGGGCATAACCCCAACTTCAATGATGATTTTTCTCAATTCAGGTTCAAAACAAGCCGCTATAGAATTTCCTACATGATGTACTAGTTCTCCTACAGGATCTCCTAGTTCTCCTACATGATCCCCTGATTTACTAAAGGATGGCACATATTTACTATACGAAATTATAATTCATCGAATGACCAAGAAAATAAAATCAAAATTGGATGAGACAAATTTTGTTATCTTTTAGGATTTCTTATGTCCCCATTCCAAGTAGAATCACTCAAAACAACCTCTGTTAACCCATGCTAAAAAATAGCACAAAATTACTAGTTGAAAATCCAGAAATTCAACAACTAGTGAGCTAGTAAATCTATATAATTCCTAACCTAATAAAGTGAAATGAAGTAGGGTAATTTTCTTTATGAACCAGAATGTTTTTTTGATGTAATGCAAGTGGAACCAACTCAATTGAGGCTCATTGTATTTCTCTAAAAAATAGCATAAATTTATTGTTCTTTGTCGCAAAGGAGTTCAAGAAATCTAGATTTGGGTATAAGAAAGCTAATCCAGGTAGCTCAGTGATTACTATGACCTTCCAAAGTTTTTCCAAGGATGAAATGATGCTTATGATCGTTCAAAAGAAATCATTAACCATGTAACCCAATCCTACAACAAGAAATCATTAATAATAAATGCAAAAATAGAAAGAAGAAAACAAGAGATGCATGTGAATAAGAAGTGAAAAGAAGGAAAGAAAATTATACAAAATGGCTCTTAGACTCCTAGGATGGCCAAGGCGAAGGAAAATAAGAGACCTATGGAGGAGAACAATATTTAGAAGTTGAACATGACACCAATCTTCATTATTTTCATCAATACAATTACATCCCTGAAAGAAAATACAATGGAACTGCATATATACATGTTCTCTCCAAAATAACACTAATGAAAATCTATATCTAGAGGTAAATTAGACTTGTTAATTAAAATAAATGATTAGGAATAATTCCCTGTGAATGAAGGAAGCTTTCCCCACCAAAATCCCTTGATTAGCGGATCCGGTTCCCAATACTAGGAATCTGCATTAAATGACAGTGAACACATTCCTAGAATTTCTCAATCATTGGAGTTCCATAATCTCTGCCACAATTCCATAATATCTTGTTTATTTATTATTTAATAGTGATCCTCCTATAGTAGGGAGCAAGTCCCTAAATTATCTCATCCTCAAAATCTTCATAATCTACCTAATATTCTCATAATATTTCGCAAAAATAAATAATATTAGGCACAAATATGCAATTATACATAAACCTTCTAAATGAATATATTAAAGTTAAAAATACATTATGTAATGTAAAAAGAGAGGTTTAATTTGCTAAATGATGGTCATATGCCTTAATTTAGGTTTAATTTAGAGGCATGGGCCTTAATTTATGTCTAATTTGGAGGCCCATCATATCCCCTCCTAAAAGTGTTGCTCATCCTCTAAGCAACTTAGTGACCTCATTGTGCCTCATTCATGGCCTTGGTCGCCTCTCTCTTGTGTGTTAAGAATCGTAGTTGTAAATTTTGCAAGGACAAGCACAAAAACATATTTGTGCAAAGAAAAATCATTTTTTCTTGAGACCGTTAGCTTTCCCTTTCCCCTTATTCAAGATGGGTTCTTGAATATTTTTTAGTTTAGCAAGGTCTTTCACATCCTTATCAACCTTTTGCTACCTTGTTCCACCATTTGGACACCTCTAAGACCTTTAAAATGCCTTTAGATGAGAAATAGGACATCGTGTAGTAATTTGTAACAACCCTTGTGCAAATTCCATGTAAAAAATATATAAATACCACAAATGATGGGACATGTATACCAAGCTGAATCGTGGGAAAGACATCTCAAGGGGGTGTTCATTTGGTTGTTTATGGCTAAGGAAATTGGCAAAGGCAATGGCTAAGGCATTAAAGAGGAAAATAGGTATTTTCACACATTTATTTATGAAAATAATGGAAATTAGGAGAAACAGAAGGTAAAAGGTCACAAGTTGCATGTGAGGAGGAAAATGAAGGAAAATAATGGAAATTAGGAGAAAAGGGAGGTCAAAGGTCATAGGTTGCATGTGAGGAGGAAAATGAAGGAAACTAATGGAAAATGAAGAAAATAGAGGCCTCATAAAAGGCTTATGAAGATTAGTGGGCAAGACTTGGTCAATTTAGCTTTGGAGCTCTCTCCTTATTCTCTCTCTCTCTCATACTCTTGGTCACTTAGAGTTTTCTTGGAGCACTTTGGCATTAGAGCAAGAAAAGAAAAGAAGGCGAGAGAAAGCAAGGATCAAGTAGGGAAGGGCAAGATCAAGCGGCTACAATAGGCTTCATTGTAGGTATCAACTTTCATGTGTATTTTTCTTGCTAGATTTGGCATGCATGGGATTTCATATGTTTCTTTTATACCATGGCATGCGTTTTACGAGGTGTGATAGTATTTTCAGCCTAGCCTTTCCATTTCCCGATAGCTTCGCTGAGATGGTTTCTCTCATGCGTTTTTTGGGGGATGAATGGATTGGATTCAAAGCTGAGTGAGGTGGATCTCTGAATTGAAAAACACATGGTGGTAATCATCCCTGAACCAAACTAAGGATGCACGAAGCCACTAGCCTAGTGACCCCTGAACGAGACTGTGGGTTGTGTAAACCTAGATTGTTTGCCTCGATGGGCCTAGGAATCCTTGTGGTGAATGGCAAGATATATGGTAAAGCCAAGAGGTGGATTTTCTTTCCGTTGGGCCTAATGATTCTGGATGAAATGCATGGTAAAGCTTGGAGAGTATGTCTCAGTGTAGGGCCTAGTGATCACTAGATGAGACTGTGGATGCATGGTAAAGCTTGAGAGACAAGGAGGCACTCAAATTCCTTACGGCATAGGCAGAGAACTCTGGTGGCATCCACATTGAGTGGCGTTTTCTGATTTGTTCTATGAGTCACACATTCATGCTTGGAATATTGTGTAGGGGTGATTGGCTGAAGAGAGACTTGGCTTAGCCAATCTATGGTTGGGTGGAACATGGTAGTCCCATCATCGGTTGGTTCATTGCATTGTTAATGAAAAGAATTCATTCCCTAGATTTCCATGTGAAAATGTGATGATGTATATATGGATTTTGATGGCTGATATTTTTATTGTATCTTTATTTATATTATGTTTTTTTTATGTACATTTACCTCGAAGGGTGTTACAACTGGTATCAGAGCATGGTTCAAATGCCTAGACTGGATGGGCTTTATCATAGGTAAAATGAAGAACAAAGGTTAAATTTTAGACCTTTCTGTCACATCTGTTATAAATTTTCTTCTGTGGAATATTAGAAGCCAAAAATTTGTCCATACTGAAGGTAAATCCTACTAATAATGTGGTAAAAATTTTAGATATTGGTTCACAATACTTTAGGAATTATGATCCAAGGAAGATGACCTTCGTGAATGCACCTTTAAAGAGGTCACATTGGAATTTCTACAGTAACTTTTCTTTTGTAGGCTTTCAAAAGTTGAAAACTTCTCCACATTGAGGTGACATACCACTGATTACATGGTAGAAATTTCAAATATTCGGTCGCAATATTTTAGGACATATGAGTAGAGGGAGTCGAGCCTTCTAAATGTTCCTAAAATCAGGCCTCAAACACGTCACGTTGTCATTTTTGTTATAAATTTTATTACGGGCACTCTCATGAGAGAAAATGTTTTCCATAATTAGGGTAAATCCCACTAATATTATGATAAAAATTTCAAATATTCATTCGGTATTTTTAGGAGGTATGACCAGTGGAAGTCGAGATTTCTGAATACTCCTAGAATTGTGCACCAAATTGGATTGTGTTGGTATCTTTGTCATAACTTTTCATCTAAGAAATCTTAGAAGATGAAACTTGAACCATAGTGAGGGATAATTCCACTGATCATACGATTCAGTTTCCATAACTTGTACTACTACATTTTAGGATATATGCATTTAATCATTTGTTATATTAGTTTGCATGCAAAAGTGTTTGATGAAATGCTTAAATAGTTCAATGATTAGTTGCATACTAACTATTTGATAAAAGGCACCAATGAGTATGTTGATTGTGGTTGGGGATAGTATTGATGTGTAATAGTTTTTATGTAGTTGATATATGCTTACTTGTATCCAAATGCCTTGCTATATTAGTTTGCATGTAATGTGTTTGAAGAAATGCTTACATGGAAATGTAATAGTATAGTAGTTGTTTGAAGAAAATGTAAAAGTATGGTAATTGTTTGAAGAAAATGTTATTTTTAGATGGGATAGTATTGTGGTATGATAACATGGATGTAGCTGATCTATGCCTATTTTCATGAAAATAATTTGAAGAGTTGCATGTAGGAAATTTGAAAGGTTGCATGCAAGGAATTTGAAAAGTTGCATGTAAGGAAATGGAAAAGTGGCATGTTTTTAGTTATGATGTTACAAGTGGAATAAGTGCAATATTTTTTACTTAGTCTCATAAAAATGTATGAGAAATAAAAATCAATTTCTTTTCAAGTATGGTAAAATTTAGTAGACCTTTGGAGATCCCATTTCCATAACTTGACATTAGAGATCCAGCCATTGTAGTAGCTTCCTCCTACTACCTTAGTGTGGACTATGGATAGTAAGGGGGTATGCTTATAGGTTGTTATATTGATGAATGTTGATTTAAAATTAATAGACACAATGTCTTCATTTTTAGAACATCTGACTAACTGTTTATGAATTATATGTCACTTACATGTTGATTTCATGATACCTACTTACGTCTTTATATGTTAGGTTACATTCATGAATATTTTGGATTACATGTACCAGTCTTGCAGGTTGATTACAAGAATTGGTCGCTTATGTTTGACTACATTAGTTTATGCATAGGTGTAGTTTATTTGGCATTGCTTATGCATATTATTGATTGCATGTGGCAATGTGTACAATGGAGTAATGGTTATTGCTATGCATGTATGGCCGTGGCTATGATCATGCATGTATAGTAGGTCAAACATGCCTTGTGAAGTCATTGTATGTAATTTAGGTCATCATGATGCTTTTGATTTTTATGATGCTAATGTGTTGGATGAAATAGACCAGGAGATGCAGGTCATGATAATGAGGTTGCAGCATTGGACTTTGGGGTAAGAGCATATCGTCATACAGGTATTGCATCTTGGACATGTAGGTATGTAAGTTAAGGGTTTTTATATGCATTAGATTTATATACATTAAGTTTATGTATGTATTTTGAAGTTATGGTTATATTCATGATAGATGTTGGTTGATTAGTGTAGTTATATGCACATGTGTCGGATAGTCATGAACGATATTAACCTGTATTTGTATGCATTATTATTGTTGTTTTATATTAGATAACCTAATGATTATTCTATATGCGCGATGGTTATTTTCATTTCGTTGAAGATATTGATGTTATATGTATTGTGCTAACCTGGTTTGACCTATGCAGATGGTTTTGATTGCGATATTCAGGTATGAACCAACATATTTGCGAGATGGTGTCATAATAATCTAGATTGGCTTTTCATATGTGTGAATGATAATTGTGTATGATTTTATGATGTGAACATGTTAGTTAGATATTGTTATGGATATCATGATATTATGAATGTTTGAGTTGACATGTTGTAAAGTTATATCTCGCTAACTAGATTGATTTTGTAGACAAGATAGTCTCCCCTGAGGTACACTAAGGTATGAGTTTGCTTATGTATTATACTTGGTGTTTCATAGCTGATTATGTCATCTATTTGATATTTGAGTGTTGGTACCTATTATGTAATCTAATTGATTTATTTAACATGGTATGTTTGCAAGGTTGTATGAATGTTTGATGAATTGCATAAAATGAGTATCTGTTCAAATGATCTTGTTTTAAGATGATTGTACTAAAATATATGTGTTGAGATAGTTGATATGTACTTGAGTATAGTAGCTGATATTTGTAGTATTATGACTGATGACTATGAGATGACTATGGATTATGACATGATTGTTTGTAAAAGTTGATTTCAAATTGATAAATATGATTGTCATGATATTTGGAACATGTGGTTGACATGTGTGAGCATGATGTAGGGAGTTGCATGGCAAGAGAGGTTGCCATCAAATCTGGAAGAAGTCTTGGGTTGAGCTTTCCCTTGGAACCATGGGGATTAAGTCATGGTGTTTCTTGTTAGTCTTGTGCTTTTGGTATTTTATGAATTGTTGAGATTGATTTTCGGCTTTGTTTATGTCTATTGTATGGCCATACTTCTTTGTTTGCGAAGTCATGTTATTATTGGTTTTTATGGTCTTCTTCTTGTTTATTTCTTGTCTTTCATTTTATGTTTTGAGTCTTGGGAATTGGTTGGGAAAGATGAAATTTGATGGAAATCAGGACAGATTTGTGGTACCCAACAAATGATATAAGACCCATATGAAGCTTTGTGCATGAGTAAGCCTAGCAGAAGGTAAGACTATGAAAATTGGTTGGATTGGTTGGGTCCATTGTGCTAAATGGACAGTAGCAGCAGAGGCACAAGAAATGTAACTAGAAAAGGTAAAGTAAATGGATCAGAAGTGTCATATGCTTTGGCTATGTTGGGAAATATTTCTCTCAATGGTTGTGCATAAATAAGGAAGTTCTCTTAACCTAGATGTTATGCTATCCGGTAATTATTTTATGTTAATTAGTATGTTGAATTTTACATATGTATACATGTATGAATGTATGTCATTTTCTGACAGGATCATGATTGTTTTATGCTAATGTTTATATATGTATGTATGTACCCATGTATCTATGTTACTACCTGAGAGGGTTGTCAGGGATTATTCTGGTGGAGGAATGATTGCTTATGTAGGAGAATGACATGAAGAAGTTTCTGGTCTTACGAGGAATCAATTAGGAAGAGTAGTCACGACAAATATACGAGTTCAGTATCATGCAGATATGATTTGATATTGTATACTTGTATTATGCTTATGTGTATGTTATAACATGTAACTCTGAAGGATACATCAACAAAGTGAAAGCAGTGTGGTCTATGGCATGCTAGGATAATCATGGATGAGATACCGGAATAAATGTTTCTTGGTAAGAACAATGTGATTTTGGATGTGTGGTACTATTGTTCTGCATACGTTGTATATGTTGTATATGTTTTATCTGTGATGTGTGCACTTGTGGTTTTGCATATATATAGCATGTGTACCTGTTATTTATGCAATGTTCTGTATAGGATGGTCCAAATAGGGTTGTGTGAATATTTCATATCGGGTGTTGTATACATATTTTATTGTCTTCATGATGTATATGCGATGTGTGTGCATATGGTGCTCTGTGTATGTTGGATATGCAGTGTTGTTTATGGATCATGTTATGTACATGTTGGATGTGCAGTGCTATGTACAAGTGGTGTTGTGAGCATGTGATGCCATGTACATGGTGTACATAAGGCGCTATGATCATGTGGTGTTGTGTACATGTCGTGCATGTGATACTATGTACATATGGTGTCTCATACAAATCATGTGTCTAGTATTGTGTACATGTGGTATTGTGTACACATTGTACAGTGGTGTAGTGTACATGTGATGTTGTGTACATGTTGTGCAGGTGCCATCATATAAATGTGATTTTGTGCATACATTGTGTAGGTGGTGTAGTGTACTGGTGGTACTATGTACATGTACATATGGTACTTGTGCACGTGTGGTATTGTGTGCATGTCACACATGTTGCCTTAAGGGCATGTGGTATTATATATGTGCATCATGTAGTTGTGGTATTGTGGCGTGTGTACTCGTTGTGTTGTACTTCGTGTAGATACATGTATTCGGTGGTATTGCACATTGGGTATAGATGGATGCACTGTGTTTTACACTGAATGTATGTGTATGCATTGTAAATTAGGTGTAGGTGCATGTATTGCATGGTGTTGTGTGTCAGGTAAGGTTGTATGTGTGTGATGCACACTATGCATATGTGCACCTGGTAGAGGAGAAGGCACTGGGTGTTTGCTGGGTGTGGCAACCAATGTAGTCTCTATACAAAAGAACAAAGGTAGAACTAAGGATTGAGGAAAGGATAAGTATCATCATTTTATTTCAATTTTATTATGCATGTGATTTATGACTATGGTATATGATGATTATATGGGATTTATGATTTTGGTTCATGATGGTTACATGTGATTTATGATCTATGATGGTTGTGTTTGAACTAACCTGATATGCTATGTTTATATATGTTGATTTGGTCTAATATGTTACTTTGACTTGTTGTGAGAGGAAGTGAACATGATGGCAAATGTACCTAATTGGCGAGCTACCAACGATGTATGATGTGAATTTTTTTTAATTTATTTTGAATCTAATGGAAGTTAAGTTCTTGGTACAGGAAGAATGAACATTCCCAGTTGGGTGGTTGAAATCGAGTGCAAGAATTAGCAACAACAACAAAGGAATTGAAACATGACGTAGTATGTTGGTAAAGCACTTGAGGAGCAAGCCCATTATGGGACACTGGTACCTAATAGTGTCCATTGATTTACATGAGCATGCTATGACCAATATGATAGTTTTGAGGCAGGGATATGGCTTGGTATTTGAATCTTTTGATGCGAGGAAGCCTTGCCAATGGATGGACTGCCTAGGATGAGGGTGCTGGGGAAACTTGGAAGGTGAGTGACTACATGGAAGAGGTGGTTGGATTCCAGAGGGACTGTGTAGCAGAGAAGGGAAGGTCACAGATGGATTTGTTTTGGTCATTAGCATTGCCATATGGAATCAGATGCATAATGGGAGTGCGTCGTGGAACAATGAGTCGGTAACTGTTCGCTGAGGGGAAAAGTGGCACAGAATTAGAGTGCTAGACATTGGATGCAGATTTGACTTTGCAATGGATTCTAGACTTCCTAGGAAGGAGGTGGATCCTAGTATTACTTTGAGGGTGGAGGTGTGAGCCTCTAGATTCCCTTGTTGCAAATTCATGTTATTTTATTTGTTGTTTGAGAAAATGTACATATGTGTATATGTATATGTAGTTATTGTAAATACCATAATGTGCTACGTTATAAAGATCGAATATGTGGTATGTTGTCATGTTTTCATGATGTTTTGATTTTCAGTAGATCTTTCATCGTAAATATTGTAACGAACTGTGTTATAAAGCTCCATGGAAAATATGTTTTGTTTTCAGTAGCCACATAGTTATAGGTGTCCTTGAACACCGAGGAAGATGTCCCCCCCAAAGGGAAGGGTTTTGTAATAGCCCTTGTAAAAATTCCATGTAAAAAGTATATAAATACCACAAATGATGGGACACTTATTCCAAGATGAATGGTGGGAAAGACATCCTAGGGGGTGTTAATTTGGTTGTTTATGAATAAGGAAATTGACAAAAGAAATGGCTAAGACATTTTAGAGGCAAAGAGGCATTTTGGCACATTTATTTATGAAAGTAATGGAAATTAGGAGAAAAGGAAGGTAAAAGGTCACAAGTTGCATGTGAGGAGGAAAATGAAGGGAAATAATGGAAATTAAGAGAAGAAGGAGGTGAAAGGTCATAGGTTGCATGTGAGGAGAAAAATGAAGGAAACTAATGGAAAATGAAGAAAATAGAGGCCTCATTAATAAAAAGGCTTATGAGGATCAGTGGGCAAGACTTGGTCAGTTTATCTTTGGAGCTCTCTCATTATTCTCTCTCTCTCATACTCTTGGTCACTTAGAGTTTTCTTAGAGCACTTTGGAATTAGAGAAAGAAAAGAAAAGAAGGCAAGAGGAAGAAAGGATCAAGTAGGGAAAAGTAGGATCAAGAGGCTACAACAGGCTTTATTGTAAGTATCAACTTGCATGTCTATTCTCCTTGATAGATTTAGCATGCATGGGATTGCATGTGTATTTTCCTCGCTAGATTTGGCATGCATGGGATTGCATGTGTTTATTTTCTAACATGGCATGGCTTTTGCCAAGTGTGATAGTATTTTCAGACTAGCCTTGCCATTTCCTGATAGCTTTGATGAGATGGGTTCTCTCATGCATTTTGTGGGGGATGGACGGATTGGATTCAAAGCTCAGTGGGGTGGATATCTGAATTGGCAAACACATGGTGGTAGTTGTACTTGAACTAGACTAAGGATGCATGAAGCCACTAGCCTAGTGACCCCTGAAATGGATTGTGGGTTGTGGTAAAGCTAGATTGTGTGCCTCGGTAGGCCTAGGTATCCTTACTGGTGAATGGCGGGATATATGGTAAATCCAAGAGGTGGATTTTCTCTCCGTTGGGCCTAGTGATTCTGGGATGGAATGCATGGTAAAGCCTGGAGAGTATGTCCTAATGTAGGGCCTAGTGATCCCTGGATCAGACTACAAATGCACAGTAAAGCCTAAGAAACTAGGAGGCACTCAAATTCCTCACTGTGTAGGTGGAGAACTCCAGTGGCATCCACATTGATTGGTGTTTTTTGATGTGTTCTATGAGTCCCACGTTCATGCTTGGAATATGGCACGGGGGTGATTGGCTGAAGAGAGACTTGGCTCAGCCAATCTATGGTTGGGTGGAACGTAGTAGTGTTGGAAATAGTACTGAGAGTGGGGGTGAATCAGTATTATCAAATCAAGAATTTTTCTTTTTCATAATTAGATTTATATACTCTACTTCAAAGATGGGAACTAACATGTATACGCAACTGTCTTTAAGGCAACCAACCTTTATGTAGTAAACTTATGATTCAGTTAATTCATTATATGTTGATCTTTAATTAGTGCATCAATACTTCATTAATCATTAAATAGTAACCATGTGAAGTATAAACATAATAAACCATTACATATAACCAACAAACATGAACACCAAGATTTAAGGTGGAAACCCAATGTGGGTGAAAACCACCTATTGTTGTCATCTCTATCTTCTTTTAGTAATAAGAAAATTTGTTTCCAATATTGTACTAGTGCAGACTCATACAAGTACATAGGCTTCCACCTGAAGAAGGTTACAACCTTCTCTCATTCTCCGGCTTCTACTGGAAGGGAGCCAAAACCCCTTAGCTCTCGTACTATCCAATATGTTTACTAATACGTAGGTGCGAGCCTATAGAAAACTCCACTCTTCCATTAGGGACCATGTTTCATGAATTTTCAGGTTGGACGCTCCTAGCACATATCAAGACATATCAAGGCATTGAGTCATCAATAACCCATCAGAAATTTAGAAACTGAAACTTCATCAACCAACATAGAGTTAATCTAAACCAATCATATCACTGTCATCAGAACACTATGTTGGACCCAAAAACCTGTACCTACATTTAGTAACAACTCAAACCTCAAAAATTCATGTGTCAGGTTGTATACGCTGCTTCAATGAAGAAAACCTGTGTGTATATGCTACTTCCTTCAGTGGAACATGCATATATCTCTAAAGATTTTTAATCATAAAATCTCTGAATCACAAACTAGACTAACAAGCAGTGTACTGAACATATACTATCAACTTACATAAATTTACACAAGTAGGAAATAGAAAGCACTTCTTCTGACTTATACAATCAATCAAATATCAACCTCCTTATGCATTCATATTTACATTCACATCTAAGGAGAATTCATTGACAGGCAACAGTAAAATAGTAGCAGCAATAAATCAGCAATATTGATCTGATAAATCAGTCATCTCTAAACATCAATCCTTTCTTTTGTATACGCTACTTGAAAGAACATAACCCGTGTGTATACGCTTGTTTGCTGAGATGAACCTGCGTACAGATATGCAAATATTGACTCATAACTTCGCTACAATTCCAGACCTCAAACAAACCTAGATCATGATAGATAATGAATAAAATAATCGCAAAACATCAAATCTAGCCTCAACCAATATTAGATCATTCATTAATAAGTCATTTCAGGTTTCATGATCCTTATCCATTGTTGAACTCAAGGTGCACATAAATATTTCAGATCTAGTCCTAAACATAACCCTGCAACATAAAACATACTTCAGATAGAAGTATTCCTTAGAATCTTATTCAATTACAAATTTGGCCTTATGATCCTCTCTTCTTCATATAGTTTTTGGCCTTTCTCAAAACCATGGATCAAATCCACTTAGGACCAATACCTTGGACAAAATACCACAGACCGAATACCTTGCACTAAATACCTAGGGTCAACATCATGGTCCAAAGATACCTTTGATAAAATACCTTAGACCAAAACTATGGTTTTCAACATGTACGTGCTTTGCCTTCTGTGGGAGTGCGTGCATACGTTATAACTATTTACGCCTCAAACCCCCTGTGACCCCCCCTACTACACAATCAGTGCAAGGAAGGGGGCACTTCGCCCCCCCTCTAACCCCCGGGTTAACTACGTGGGCTAGTCGTGGAAAGAATATAACACAACCCAACATTCTCCCACTTGTTGTTTTCTTTCCACAAGGGGCCACAAGAGAGCTTAGTTATTTTTCCAACCTTGAAACAC
Source organism: Pinus taeda (assembly GCA_000404065.3). NCBI lineage: Eukaryota > Viridiplantae > Streptophyta > Pinopsida > Pinales > Pinaceae > Pinus > Pinus taeda. The sequence continues at coordinate 62,428 of APFE030533135.1, forward strand.
CCATTGTGTCTCTACACCAAGAGAACTTCTCAGAGCTCACAGATTTTGTTAATGCATTTGTGGTATTCTTCAAGGTGTCCAACTTTACCAGCAACACCTTTTTGTCTTCTATCATATACTTCACAAAGTGATATTGAACATCAATGTGCTTTGTCTTTGAATGATATGCATGTTTTTTGCGAATAAAATTGCACTTTGGCTGTCACAGTCTATCCTTATAGCTCCATGTACTAACCCCATACTTGAACACAATCTCTACAACCAACTGCTTCCTTGCTTGCATGAGTGGCTGCCATGTATTTTGCCTCTATAGTTGATAGTGCCACTACAGATTATTTCTTACTCATCCAACTGACTGCACCTCCAAATAGGTTAAACACATACCCACTTGTAGATCTTCTTTGATTCAGATCTCTAGCCCAGTCTACATCAACAAAGCCATGAATATCCAACATTATATCCAATGCTAATCTTCCTTGGTAGCACAAACCATAATCACTAATGCCACTAAAATATCTGAAAACCTGCTTCACTGTTGTCTAGCGCTCTTTCCTTGGTTTTGAAATAAACCTGCTCAATACTCTCACCACATGTGCAATGTCTGGTCTAGTACATACCATTGCATACATCAGGCTACCGACTGCACTTGCATATGGAACACAGGACATGTCCTCTTCCTCTTCTTGTGTCTTGGGACACTGCTCAGCAGATAAGCTCAAACCTACAGGGATAGGAACCTTCACCAGTTTACTATCCTCCATATTAAACCTTTGCAGTATTGTCTCGACATAGTTCCTTTGGTTTAACCAGAGCTTCCTCTTTGTACGATCTCTTTTAATTTCCATGCAACAATGTAAACTTTGAAACGGGAACTGATATTGTTATTCGTTTCGTAGAGATAGCAAAAAAATGACCCGATTTTCAAAAGTGGTGATGCAGAATACACATGTTTTTTTTAGAACATGGTTTTTGGAACTTTAATTTTTTTTCATGTTCAAGGATGAAATCAAGTTTTAGAATGGTAGTGATTTTCATGTTGATTTTAAAAAGTGAGTATCTGCATCACACTTTTTTTTTAAAGACCTATTTTTTGACTTTTAATTTTCTAGTGTGTGAAATGTGAAAAATTATTTTCTAAATTTGATAGTTTTTTAAGTCGTCATCTTATTCATATTTTCTTGTTCTCTATCTTAATTTTTTTTTTTTAGGGGGGGTTTTTACTGTTTTGCGTTTTTAAATTAGAAAGTCGATAGTTTGAATTTTAGATAATATACATATTTATACATCCTTAATTAATTTTTCAATCCACATGAAATAATTGTTTATAAAAGACAACTTTTTTTAACAATGGACATAAAAATAACCATTTTTAACATAAATATAACAAAAAAAAATAAACGTTTTGATAATTTTTTGCTAGAATTAACATGTCAAAATCACAAATTTTATACAAAAATATTAACTAAAAATGGTCAAATAATAGTTTTTTTTATGAATTTCATGTCAAAAAAATAATAATAACAATTTTTTTTTTCAAAAATAATAATTAACTTAAAAATCAATGCGAAAATCACAAATTACAAATATTGAACACATAACAACTTTAATTCATTGATTATTCTTTTCATGAAATGTGAGAGTCAAAACATTGCAAAGCTTGATTTCCATGTATAACTTAAATTTAATCAACAATGTCACGTAATCCAAACTCTTCGTCCTCTAGAGTTTCATCATTGTCATCTTCCACAATATTTTCTGCTTCCTTTTGCGCAATTTCCTCTTCTAATGGGTCTTTGATGTCTGCAAATATCCCAATATATGTCTTTCCAAACATTCCATGTAATGGTGGTTGGGGTTCCTTTGCCTTTTTTGCCACACGTGATTCTTTAAAGTCCCCTTTCCTCAACCCAATTTCTTGCATTTCATCTGGAAGAAATTGAAGAGCATTAATTTTTTGCTGAATGAAATTGCATTGTAATGGATCTTTCTCAATTGCAATGCAATTTCTTCCTTTTTGAAGGTAGCATGCTAGTGTTGTACCTAATTATCAAGCACAAAAAAATAATGAAGTAAATTAGTACAATGACATATTAATTAAAAAAACATATTGAAATTCAATTCCATGTGGCAAAACCTACCTGAGCCAGAAAATAAATCCAGAACCCAATCTCCTTCATTTGAACATATGTCTATAAGACCCGCCGCCGGTCGGGCGGGGCGGGGTGGCCTGGGGGTGGCCCTAAACAAATTGGTTATTTGTTACCCATGAACAAATTGGTTATTTGTTACCATAAACATACCCTCATCATGCAATTGGTGGTTGATTGTATAAAATATAACCAAAACTCTAGAAAAATGAGGTACCGTTTAATCCAAATCAAGACTTCAACGATGTAATTCCCTAGATTATGAAATGAGAGTCAATTTCGGTATTGCTATCTCAGCTATATTTACATAGGCATACCCCAAATTAGAGAGACCATTTGATACCAAAGCATCAACTGTAAATATATACAACATTCCATTAGATTCTGGTCAGCGAATACCTACAGTTCTAAAAAAAAATAGTCGGTAGTTGGAAAATGATTCAAGAAAACAAAAAACTGTAATATTTGTTTCTCGTATAATTGCAGCAGTAGTGATTCCAGTTATTCCACCTGATCACACTAAAATTTCTTGAACATCATTTATGAACTGAAATCGAAAGCAACTCATAAACTTACATACTAAAATCTCCAATCACTTATATAACATATCTCACCCCATAGGAGGGGTATGCTTAAGGCTATCCTGAAGCAAACGCCATCGTAAGGTTCTATTCTCAGCACCACAGTTCATCACAAAACATATCAAGGCCAAGAGCACGGCATATATGAAACAACCATATCGAAAATCCATGGTTTCCTAGTGAGGAAGGTACAAATGAATAATGGCAATGGTACACTCTAGTAAGGAGAATAATGATTTATAACTCTCAGCACCATAGTTCACCACAGAACATATCAAGGCCAAGAGCGCGACATATATGAAAAAGCCATATCGAAAATCCATGGTTTCCTAGCAAGGAAGGTAGGATGAATAATGGAAATGGTACAATCTAGTAAGGAGAATAGAGATTTATAGCCATAGGATGCCTGCTATATTTGGTTAGAGCTTTAACCTTGTAATTGGTACTTGCAAACATGTTGTAGTGGAAAGGAAAAGCAGAGGGAAAGACATGGTATACTTTTTGATCACGATTAGGCTTTGCCCAACAATCATTTGTATGGACACAAAACAAAACCAAACAATCTAGATCAGGACTTCAGGGATGTAATTCCCCAAATTATGAAACAAGAGTCAATTTGGGTATTGTTGTCTCACCTATATTTATATAGGTATACCCCAACTTAGAGAGACCATTTGCTACCAAAGCATTAGCTGTAGATATATACAACATTCCATTAGATTCTAGTGAGTGAAGACCTACAGTTCTCCAAAAAAATAGTCTGTAGTTGGAAAATGATTCCACAAAAGAAAGACTTGCAATACTTGTTTCTCGTATAATTGCAGCCATGGTCATTCCAGCTATTCCACCTGCTCACATAAAAATTTCTTGAACATCATTTATGAACTGAAATCGAAAGAAACTCATGAACTTACATACTAAAATCTCCAATCACTTATATAGCATATCTCACCCCATAGGAGGGGTCTACGCAAGGCTATTCTGAAGCAAACATAGTCGTAAGGTTCTATTCTTAGCACCACTGTTCACCACATAACATATAAAGGCCAAGAGCACGACATATATGAAAGAGCCACATCAAAAATCCATGGTTTCCTAGCGAGGAAGGTAAGAATGAATAATGGAAATGGTACACTCTAGTAAGGAGAATAGAGATTTATAGCCACGGGATGCGTGCTGTATTCAGTTAGAACTTTAACCTTGTAAGATTTATGAACGGGCAACAGTTTCCCTTCAGAATGTGAACGGGCAACAGTTTAAATTTTATCTGGACATGAGTTGGAAACGTTACAAAGGTTTACATGTAGGAGTTGGAAACATTACAATATAATTTCTTAATTATAAACTACAATTGACATGTGGTCGGAGTATACCTTACCTTTCAGAATATGAAGAATTATAAGGTGCACTTCTCAATTTTTAATGAACATACATGGTTATTAACAAGAGGCACAGTGAATTTTTAATCATGATTTGTAAAAAATTAATTCAAGTATGGTTTAAACATGCCATCTAGACATGCAAGAAAGTTACTGTTGTGAATTTCATTCATTGATTTAGTGACCACTACAAGAATATAGTAACATCTTTCAATTTAGGCTATCCAATGAAAAAGATTAATTAAAAAAATGATTAAATTGCCAATTCAAATAGGGGGAAGCCTATGGGCTTAATTATCCTAAGTAGATAATATATTATGTATTTATATAAATATATAATATAGGATTAATAATATGGATAATGTTATTATAATATAGTGATAATAATTTATATACATATATCATTCACTAATGAATTCCAGGTCTTGCGAATGAAAGAAGGCTGGGCGTGAGGTTAAAGTTCAAAACAGAACTTGGGAAAATAAATCACAATCACTGATCATCTATTATTGGCACAATCATTGATTTATATAAACTAGCGTGATTTGGAGAAAAGGGTTTAAATGTTGTAAAAATTACGCGAATCACACCGCTTAGCATGCATACATACCCACTCCATTCTTTTCAATTATGCCCATTTCGTGTCGATAATGCATCATTTTCCCGCACCTTTGCCTCAACCATTTGTACATAGAACTTACACATTTACCCTGTGTCTATAACGTTCTTTCTTCAAAGGGCCATGGCACGATGGTGTTAATAAGAAAAACATGCAACCAACAAAAACTTTCACATGTTCAGAACTCAAAACGCGCAGCGTGGTGTGGAGAGGGTAATAGAATTTAGGATTAGGGTTTTGATGTAGGGGGTAATGGAATTTAGGTTTGGGGTATTGATGAAAGAAGTTACACATTTATCGCGACACTTTGCGTGTTAATCACGCTGGACACCGCGAGCCACTTTGCATGCGGACAGCAACACACTTTGTTTGCTTGCACGTACATTCTGCAGGTTTAAGTATAATGATCCATTCACAGCTGCAGGTTTGACCGCGGAACCGACCACTGATAACCGTTGCGACGGTTTTGCCACAAGTAGGGGTTTAATTACACCGCGAGTCTTATAAGTTTGATATTGCCCGACACAACGCTGGGCTACTTTTATCATATAGAAACTATAAAAGTTTTTCCTTCTCTCATAGATGGAGAGGGTAATGGAATTTGGGGTTGGGGTTTTGATGGCAGAGGTTACACATTTATCACGGCACTTTGCGTGTGAATCACGTTGGACACCACGAGCCCCTTTGCATGCGAACAACAACACAATTTGTTTGCTTGCACGTACATTCTGCAGATTCAAGTATAATAGCTGTGAATATTAAAAGCCGTGTATAAAAAATGGGGCCTGCTGCAGGTTTGACCGCTGAACCGGCCACTGATAACCAACGGTTGACACAGTTTTGCCACCAGTAGGGGTTTAATTACACCGCGAGTCTTATAAGTTTGATATGGCCTGACATAATGCTGGGCTATTTTATCGCATAGAAACCATAACACTGCTCAACGTTTGAAGTAGTTCTATGCATTACCTCTGCTATTTCCCCCGGCCTCCTCCGCCTCCCCCTAGCTCGCACAGGGCCACCCCTGGGCCGCCCCGCCCCGCCCGCCGCCCAAACCGGCGGCGGGTCGATTCCGGGAATCGACCCGCGGGCCGGTCGAGCGGGGCAAGGCGGCCCGTGGGTGGAGCTGCGCCACATGATTCATATAATAAATCAATAAATTTGAGCCTCAAATTTACATAACATCTTCATATCATAGTAATCGTCGATCAAATTACACCTGGAAGGCAAAACATCATCTCACTTAACATTAATTAAAATTAATATATTCATATTATAACTTCGCTTTTACATTTCTCTTACCCATGGGTGATTAATAAAATAACAATAATATTTTTAAACCTCTTCCTTTCTGGAAACAAATATTGAAAAGTATTTAAAGGTAAAATTAAACTATTATTTTTTTAAACATAAATAAATACAACATGTTATATTACTTAATAAAGTAACAATAATTTTTTAAACTTCTTCCTATCTTGAAAAAAATTTAAATTATTATACCTAAATAAATATAACATGTTATGTTATTAAATAAAGTAACAATAATATTTTTAAACTTCTTCCCATCTGGAAAAACAAAAATTTAAAGATAAAATAAAACTAGTATATTTTTAAACATAAATAAATATGACATTTATCATCGAACATAACTATGGCAACACTTCTTGTCGATGCAATAAGTTACATACACTGCAATGCTGAAACCATCCCCAACTCAATATTGACTATGGAATGTTAGATAAGGGAATCTTACCACCACATTTGGGGTCTTCTCCCTTCCATCCAAGGAACACCTGACCCTGCCGAGGACGGTGCTTCGTCGGACGCCAAACACGAATGAAATGAGGCAAAATGTACCCAGTTTACGAAGGTAAATTGGTTTATATAGTCGATCCTCACCAAGATTATTAATGTTTGGGCGAAGAATCGAGTGTTGCTACCATTCTAAAAATCTCTGTAAGGCCAGTGAAGGCCTCTGTTCTCATTGAAGGCAGCGGGGTTTGCTCTTGACAGCGTCACGGATTGACAGGGACTTGGTGGGGATCGAAGGTGGGAAGCGACCGGCGAGGAAATTTGCTGTTTGGTATCGTTAATTTGCAGAAAAACCCTGAGAACGGAGAGTCGAAATGCATGATTTTGATTAATGTCTCACCTAAAGAGGCCAATCAGCAGCATTAACAGCGGCAGTAATACGAACAATAACAACAACAATAATAATAGTGGTACAGGTTCTGCCATGAAGAAGCCCAAGGGACAGTCTGTTCTTTATTCATTCGATAAGAACGGTGTCCAGCATTATGTCTCTTCGGAGGACACAATGTTGGTGGATCTCAAGAACGAAGGATCCTCGGCCTCCGCAACGGCCGCCAATTTGTCAAGAAAGAAGGCCACACCCCCGCAGCCCGTCAAGAAATTGGTCATCAAACCCTTTAAAGGTAAAAACCTGTTCAAGGGTTTCTTTGAATTTTGGATATTTTCTTTTTCGGAAATCTTGTGCTGGATTCTGGTTCTTTTCATTCCTTTTTGATGTATTCAGTGCACACGCTATAAAATTTGTGAATTCTCAAACAAAGCCCTTTAACAAAATCCTCAAACAGAGAATAAGATAAATACACACAGACTACTCCGATAACATCATTCTATTCCTGCAATTGCATAAAACGGGAAGCTTTTACCAATGCAAGGTTTTGCGAGTAGCAGTTGGGGGGCGGGGGGAGATGTCGAGGGAGTAAGGTGACTACTCGGGCGCTGTTGCCAATTTACACAATCTGGAAAGTTTGGGTGTAGGAAGGGATTTAGGGTTACTGGTGAAATTGTAGAGGAGTTGCAAATAAAATACGGTGTTTGCAGGTGGGGCTCTGTTCTTTTTAAGATTACAGAACTCATGCAATGAAACGAGTTTTTCCATCCCTGCAACTGCGCTATGGAAGTGTAATCATAGAAACCTATGTTACCAGACAATTGACCAATAGGCCTGTTTCTCGTTCTTGTTTCCGTTACCATCTCGATACTACATTAGAATATTGCTCATCAATTTCAAATACGTAATATATTCACGCATCTGGAGGGGGGTCGCGTATCTCGTCCCTTGAAACCTTCTAGCCCCGTTTCATTGGCGCTCTCACCACCCCCCTTTTCATTATTGTCTCTTATTTCTACAACACTGGCTGGAGCCATCTATCCGTGTATATGCATTTGCCCGTGTCTGATGTAGAGATGCATCAAGCGGTCAATAGGCTCGAAAGTGTCTGTATTTGACTCGAAGAATTCCTTTAGTTACTTTGACCTCTGTGATGCAAATGACGGAGGGGTCATATATCCCGGCCATGCCAGAACCTGGGCACCTAACAAGTATGAATAGCAGTTTGGTTTTAAACCTTGTATCTCACCAACTTTCAAAAGGAACGATAGTACTGTAATAGAGCTATGGGTCAAGAAATCATGTTAGAGATGACTTTTTAGATACTATCTTCTTTGAATTTATATCTCCCATTTAAAAGTAGAGTGAAAACCAATATCAATTACATAACATAACTAGGCTGGTTTCCAATTGCTTCTCTCTCTCTCTCTCTCTCTTACACACGTGCACACACATATTCACATGCACATATTTCTCCTGTCTAAAGATGCAGAAGACTTGTTGATACTTACCTGTTTGTTAGCAGAATAGTTTCAACAAGAACAAATAGAAATATAAGTTCTCTCACAGGAAAAATTGTTCAACAGATAACATCTCCCAACGTCTCTGAAAATATGTAGAGCTGTTACAGCCATGTCATACTTCAGAGTATTAGTTAAATTAAGGTGAATGAGACTTAAAGAGTTCCGGCCTTTTGAACCAGAAGTTGTTAAGTTTTGTTATGGATAATTTTTATTAACATCCATGACACACTTTCTTCTTAGAGATAAGAGGTCTTGAATTTTAATTGCTCTGTTTGTTGTGAATAGCTTCTGCTAGCTTCCATTGCAATATCTGAAGATATTGGGCAGTCCTAACCCATAAATTAATCAACAAACAACATGCAGAGTGGGAGACATAGATGACAAGGTATTTTTGTTAGGCACAAAATTGTACAATCATAGACCCCAGGAGAGAAATGGTAAGTTCAAAAGTCATGATGCAAAACTGAAACACTAGCTACAGCAATCTGGAGCTGAGAAGTGTGGCACTGCAGGAAGAATTTGAAAAAATTGCAAGTGTGCTTGATATTGCAAGTTGAATGCCAAAATTGCAGTACTGCAGTTCTGATCTATGATAAGATTTGTGCCAAGAATCCATGATAGACACAATAGGAACCCACTCTAGCATGGCAATTAAACATGTGGTATTGAAGGTTGTGAAGAGTACTGTGATTGCAGAAAATTTATGGAAGGCTATGGAAAAATGGATAAAGAAGCTGGAGTGTGTATTGACCTGCTAATAGGAGAAGAGAGCGTTCATTTGCAATGGATTACTAGAGTAGCTTGGAGATGAGATTTTGAGTAGAATTCTGAATAAAAGTGACACCAAGGAAGCTGGAATTTCAGAACTCCCAAAGTAGTTAATCTGAGGTTTTGATACTAACTGATATTAGTATGGTCAATAACAATGCAAAAAAAAGAATGCGAGTTATAAAAGAAGATTGTTGCAACTATGCATGATGTACACTCTATATTGTATTAGGTATTTATGAAAGCACAAAATTGGTGGAGAGTGATCATCTTTGGCCAAGATTTTCAGGGTCTGTTGACACCTAATCTTCATGATTGGGGGAATTTTATGTAAATAAATAAATTAGGAATGTGAACAGTCATCGGGAGATGAACTGAACAATCACTGCTTATTGTATATAACAATGACCTACCTATGGAATAATAGACGAATCAGTTGTCTTGTTTTGTGGAGTTACTGCCTGGCCTGACATGGTATCAGAGCCAGCTCCTTTTTAGTTCTTGTTCTTTGTAACTCCTTCCTGCATATTTTGCTTGCTTATGTTCTGCAGGTTGACATGTCTGTCATATCCCTGCAAAATCTCAGTCATTGTTTAATATATTCGTTGTGTGAGTTCCATTTTGCTATGTGTTATACGCATGGATTCACTGTGAGTTTCAACCCAAGCTTGCGCCTGACATAAATATATTCACCTGAACAATGAAACGTTCCTCTGCCTGTTCTTCTGAATACGTTGATTGCTCTCTGGCTGTTCTGACATAAACGTTTCATAATGTTTTTAGCGTTGTCCTTCATGGTACTGCATCTGTTCAGATAGTCATATCGAGTCTCGTATAGTGATATCGAGACATATGTTGAACCCCAAACCTCGTTTCCGTTTGGAGTCCAGTGAATACGCGGTTTTCTTGTGAGCACCAGTAGGGAGATCGACCAGGACGAAGTCGTACTCAACTTGTTTCTCATTCAAACAACAGAGCACCATACCTGTGGCCGTGGAACGCTGTTATATATACGCTGTTTAAACATTGTTATATATACGCGTTTTTCCTGTGCCCGTGGAAGTCTGTTATAAATACGCTGTTTAAACACTGTTTTTACATAAAACACTGTTATATATATGTGTTTTTCCTGTGGCCGTGGAAGGCTGTTATAAATACGCTGTTTAAACACTGTTTTTACATAAACACTGTCATATATACACGTTTTTTCCTGTCCATTTCATATATATATGCTGTTGACATGAACGCTGGTCTCAGAACCCGAGATGTCGGGCCTTCTTCGAGCGGACCAAGGGGATGAGCACGTTCTTGGAGGGCTCTCTCTATTGATTAACTGGATTGCGCCTTTTCCGACAGCCTGAGCTAGAAAGCGGCGAACAAAAAGGTCTTTTTATTTGATTAATCTGTTGTCCGAACTTTAAAAGAAGCCATGACTCATTCCTACATCACACTTTTGAATGGATGAAGTTGTATAAAATAATGGCATTAGGGCTTATGTTGCTATTATTTATTATTTTTCCAACCACACAACTAGGGTGCAATTGCTATTATTTATTATTTTAAGGGGCCACCATCTCTGTTGTAATAGTCGACAAAGCATTGTTAATAAAGGGGCAACTGTCAAATTTGGAAAAACACAACCTTGAGAGGGTTGTTGTAAACCTGGGTCTATTTGTTTGTTGATGACATGATATATATTGCATGATTGCAGTTGATCCCATTTTTTGGAAAGTCATAGCAAATTATTGTTAGTATTTTGCTACGAATACTGCAATTATTTTTGGGCTCAGTTCAAACTTTTATAATGAAGAAGTTTGTTGAAAAAGTGAAGGGTTTGGAAAAGAAGACCACTCTTCTTGCACACAGAGAGGATAATCTTGCTCAAGATTCTTCCATAGCAAGAGGTAGAAGAGATTTTAGAGGTAGGGGGGCAGACACCCTCAAGAAAAAAAGGCAGATTTGCACTGCAAGCAGCAAAGAAACCAACAGAAAGGTAAAATTGATGATATAGACAAAGGTAAAGCACCTGAATCTGCTCACTATGTTGAAGCACAATGTAACATTAGAGTATATGAAGGTTTGTTTAATGCTTCACTTGCTTCCTGGAAAAATGATTGGTTGCTTGATTCAGGAGCAACCTGTCACATGACTCATAGAAAAGATT
>APFE030533135.1:77127-121859 GCA_000404065.3 Pinus taeda
TTGAAAGTGTTCATCCTAATGAGGTTGGAAAGACGGGAACTATAAATTCAAACCAGCAAAATGGAGGTGATGTAGATGACTCTAATTCACCTGTTGATATGGATGTTTCTTATGATTGTGAATTGAACTTGTCTACAGATTTTGAACCAACTTCCTACAAAGAAGCTGCTTCTCATGATGAATGGAAAGAAGCAATGCAAAAGGAGTATGATGCCCTAATAAAGAATGGCACTTGGAAGTTGGTTGATCCTCCATTGGGAACTAAACCATTTGGCTGCAAGTGGGTCTACAAGGACAAGTATAAAGTTGACGGCTCACTTGACAAGCACAAAGCCAGGCTTGTGGCAAAAGGTTTTGCAAAGGAGGAAGGGGTCGATTATGAGGATACTTTTTCCCCCATAGCAAAATGAGCTACCATCCAGACACTCTTTGCCGTAGCAGCTCAGAACGGTTGGGAAGTCCATCAAATGGATGTAAAAACTGATTTCTTGAATGGAGATCTAAAAGAGAATGTTTTTATGTCCCAGCCTAAAGGATTTGTTGTGAAAGGACATGAACAAAAAGTATGAAAACTTGTGAAATCCTTGTATGGCCTCAAACAAGCACCGTGAGCCTGGTATGAAAAACTAATTGAGCATCTTTTGAAACTCAATTTCAAACATTATGATCTTGATGAGGCAACTTTAATTTGTCAAGAAAAGTTTGGTAAATAACAGTTGTATATTCTTGTGGTTATGTAATGATCTTTTGATGACAGGGGAACAACGAAAGGCTACCATTGCATTCCATAAAGAAGGAATTGGGGGAAAAGTTTTGAAATGATTATGTGGGCTATGTTCATTTACTATTTGTCTATTTGGAGGTAACTCAACATCCAAAGTCCATATTTCTTTCTCAAAAGAAATACATTGGAGATCTGTTGAACAGGTTTGGCATGATAGAATGCAATCCTCTTACTACTCCAATGGAACAAAACTTAAAGCTCGCATCTATTGAAGGAAAATAATTTGAGGAGGCAACAAAGTATAGACAACTTGTAGGAAGTCTCAACTACCTAACTACTACCACACCAGACATTTCGTTTGTTGTTGGAATCCTCTCCAAGTTTATGAAAAAGCCTCATGAAGGACATTGGTCTACTGCAAAAAGAGTTTTAAGGTACTTGAAGGGAACTCAAGACTTTGGAATCAAGTATACGCAGGTGGACGACTTCAGCTTGATTGGATACTCTGATTCAGACTTCGATGGAGACAAAGAAACTGGGGTATCTACTTCAAGATATGCTATGAGTCTTGGATCAGGAGTTGTCTCCTGGAGATCACGCAAACAATCAGTTCTAGCAGATTCCACAACAGAAGTAGAATACGTGGCAACAGCTGAAGCAACGAAAGAAATTGTGTGGCTCAGGAAAATTCTTGAAGATTTGTAGGTAAAACAAGTATAATCAACTCCACTCATGATTGACAACACCTCTGCAATAAAGTTGGCCAAGAACCCAAAGTTCCATGATCGAACGAAGCATATCAATACCAAATATCATTTGATTCGACATCATGTTGAGGCCAAAACAATCCATCTCCGTCATTGTACCACAAATGAGCAAATTGCAGACATCTTCACCAAAGCACTTGGAAGGGAAAAGCTTAAACGATTCAGAATGATGCTTGGACTCACCGACATCCCTTTAGATTAAGGGGGGGAATGTTGACACCTAATCTTCATGATTGGGGGAATTTTATGTAAATAAATAAATTAGGAATGTGAACAGTCATCGGGAGATGAATTGAACAATCACTCCTTATTGTATATAACGATGACCTACCTATGGAATAATAGACGAATCAGTTGTTTTGTTTTGTGGAGTTACTGCCTGGCTTGACAGGGTCACGAAATAGAAATTACAGAGTTAGGCGAGTGATCATTGTTGATCAAGTCATACATGAGATATTCACATTGAGGTGGGTGGGATACAAAATATAAAAATCCATTTCTACACATATTTGGTTTAAGTACACTGGGAAGTAGTGACCAAGTCTCATCATTACTTCCATCTCTTTCCTTTCAGGATTGCCTCCAATAATAAGTTAAACATTGTGGATATTAAGTTAAAAAATAATGGCATATAATTAATGGGAAATAAAAAAGCACACTAATGAGAATCTAAAATGCTATATTAAAAGTTGCAATTGCTAATCTGCTATCTTGCATATATTTGATAAAGGATAAATGTTATGGTGAGAGATTAAAAGTACGTATTGTTACACCTCATTGTATGAGGTCCCACATTGTGATTTTCATCACATTGATGGGGTTTGCAGTTGGTACTTATGGAGCGTTTGGATGGATTTGAGGGCACACACCTTTACTTCTTGACAATAGATTACTTGATTGAGATCTTTGGTGGAGTGGATTTAATTCTCTATGGTGGATGGTCATCTTATGGTTTGGTGCCACTTTCATGCCTCTAGTTTATGGATCATCCAATTTACATATGGATGCTTGCTACTATGTTAGGTTTTTTCTTTGAGCATCATGCTGACTATGCATCATGGTGTTATTTGTTTGTCTCTAGGAGAGGGTGTTCTACATGATCCCTTGTTATTGAGTGTGTGGTGGTGACTTACTTAATGTTTGACAAAGTTAACACCTTTCTTATGTTTTTATTTCGCATGGTGTAGATTTGGTGTGGTGATACACTTTTCCTTGGTGGATCTCCCTAGGCGATATAACTTTACATCTTTGTAGCATTGCTATCACCTAGGGGGGTATCTATTTTGATGATGCAAATGCCCTTGTTGATGTTAATTTCCTAACCCCAACAACTTGGGTTAATTACTTCATAGTAGATTAGATCTATTGAATAAAAGATATGGCTAAGATTTTAACATGTAAACAAAATATAACAATGGAAGTAAATTAAAACACCAATCTTGTACAAATGCACACATAATTTCTACCCTTTAAATTTGTTGTCTCATTAATTAAAGTCTACAACATACAATGGCCTCCTTCTTCAGTTAATGTATCTCTAGGGAAATACCAATACATCAAAAACCTGGAATTAATTGAGCCGATAAAATCCTTGATTTGTCCTTTTGGTTTGCTATTTGATTTGGATCCTTCCCCTTGCTACCCCACACACTCTTTCTCAAACACTTCACACTTAGATGAAAGTCCTTCTCCCAATTAGTGAGATCTCATTTTCACAGTCTAGTGCTCAAGGCGTGTCTTCTCCTTTAGCCAAGCATTCCTTTTATATGTTTGATTTATTGACCAAATCCACAACCCTAATCTCCATAGTGATTTAAGATTGAGATTAGATCTGATCGTCACTTGAGAATATAGGTTGAGATTCATCTAATTCACCAATGCCAATAACCTTTGAATTTCATTGGATAACTCACTGTATCTTATGAAAGTCAACTACTTAATCATTAAAATAATTACTAAGATTAAAGGTCAGTTAGGTGACTTCCACATGCCTAGACACTTAGGATTGCGCAGAAGTACCTGCTTGAGCTACTAACGTCAACAATCTCTCTTAGTGAAAAAGGTACTTTTGGAAGAGCCACTTGGAACTAGTTGTCCCTTCGGTCTTGGCACATTGCCCCATACCTCATCCTTCACCATGGCTTTCCTCTAAACTTTTTGGTTTGTTGCGTCTTCAGTGATTTTACTCATTGGCGCCATGTAGTTCGAAGACTTCTTTGGAGGCCTGCTCCTAGGGGCCTCCACATGCACTTGTGTATCCCTCAATGTTTGGTCAAACCACTTGGGTGTCTTGACAAAACTTGAAGGCGCTATTGACTCCTCTCCACTTGAAGCTTGACTCCCTGAATTGGAAGCCTCTGCATGCTACTCTACCTTTGGAGTCTCTTGCTCCTATTCCTTTGTCATTGCTTGTGGCAACTTATGAGACTTCCTAAATGCCAGGTTCTCCTTGAACTTAACATGCCTGTTGACATTTGTCTTCATTTGTGCTAGTATGAAGATCTTGCAAGTGTTTTAGGTCTCACTATACCTAACAAATATCCCCTTCTATCTTGACAGATCCATATTCGTCCTTTTCTCCAAGGGCACATGGATCTATATTGGAAAACCAAAGATCCTCATATTTTCTCTTTGGTGTCACCCCTATGAATATGTCCTTTGGATTCTTGTCCCCCAATATATTGTGAGGATTCCTATTCTGCACATATATTGCAGTGTTACATGCCTTCTCCCAAAGAAACATAGTTGACTCTTCATCATGTAGCGTACTTTTGCAGAACCAGTGATGGGTTGATTCATTCTCTTGACAACCCATTTTATTGAGGGTTGTACGACACTATCATCTTCCTCTTTATTCCTGCCACTGTTTTAAGATTCAGCTGAACCGACTCTGAAACGGTTGAGCCAGACCGAGTCAAAGCCTGGCCGAGTCGGCTCAGTGGCTAGCTCGGTTCGGCTGGTCGGGTTGTTACCGAGCTGGCCGAGCCTGAGCTAACTCGACTGGCTCGGTGGGCACGATTGAAAAGTGGTTTTTTTGTTGTTGTGTGATCTTCTCCCAAAGAAACATAGTTGACTCTTGATCATGTAGCGTACTTTTGCAGAATCAGTGATGGGTTGATTCATTCTCTTGACAACCCATTTTATTGAGGGTTGTACGACACTATCATCTCCCTCTTTATTCCTGCCACTGTTTTAAGATTCAGCTGAACCGACTCTGAAACGGTTGAGCCAGATCGAGTCAAAGCCTGGTCGAGTCGGCTCGGTGGCAAGCTCGGTTTTGCTGGTCGGGTTGTTACCGAGCTGGCCGAGCCCGAGCTAACTCGGCTGGCTCGGTGGGCACGACTGAGAAGTGGTTTTTTTGTTGTTGTGTGATTTTTTGAGGACCCCAAAGCCCATTCTTATATGCCTTTGGGTTCTTTGGGGTCCATTTCCCTCTCCCAAACCCTATAAAAGCTACCTAACCGCTCTCATTTCCTCACAACCATCTCATTGCATTTGAGTGAGAATTTGTGAGGAGTTGTGGAGTTTGTTTTTGGAGTAGCAGTGAGGAGTCTTGGGCAAGCATTGGAGCAGGAGTGAGGAGCTTCTTGGGCAGCCATTGGAGCAGCATTGAGGAGTTGGATTGTTGGAACAACTTTGAGGAGGCAGTTTGTGCTTAGAGGTATCTTTTTTCACTTCTAAAAATTTGTTTTTGCTTATTTATTTTTTTGTGCAAATTTGGAAATTGAAAAGAGTGTTTTTTGTGAAAGAAATGAACATTGAAACAATGCTATTTTTTCGTTTTCCTTTTCAGAAATTTTCCTTTCTTTTCCAAGGCAAAAAATGGCTCTTAGAGTGAAAGATGCTGCTTGGGCATATGCTGAAATGGTTGATAGTCAAATGCATTGCAAATTTTGCCATAGAAAAATTAAGGATGGTCCTGGGCGCATTAATAGGCGCAAACAACACTTGGTAGGGATTAGAGGCCAAATTAATACATGTGAATCACCACAAATTGGGGAGATTAGGAAAGAGTTGTTAAATAGATTTGAGAAGTTTCAAGAAGAAAAAGCTAGGCAAAAAGAAATAGAGGCTAAAATTGGGAGGAAGAGGAGTATACAAAAAATGATGGCCACCAACCCCCATTTTGATTTTGAGAGTTCTTCTATCCCTTGTATTGATGCATCCAATCCATTTCATTATTTTCCTCCCTCTTTGGAGTCTATTCAAGAAAAGGGTAAGTGTAAAATGAAAAAGAAGGGTGATATGAATATCAAAAGTTATTTCACTGTCACACCCTCCTCTCCTTCAGATGCACATGGTCTTGAAGCTAGTAGAACTTTGTAGCCCACTTTAGATGACCATTGGAAGAAAGAATTGAGGGAGATTGCTTGTGATTACATATGTAGATGGCGGTATGATGCTGATATCCCCTTCAATGCTTCATGTTCACCATATTATGAGCCTATGTTTGATGCCATATTTGCTGCTGGAAAAGGCTTCAAAGGCCCTACTATGCATGAGTTAAGGGAGTATCATTTGTAGAAAGAAATTCCCTCCATTAATGAGTATTTGAAAGATTTCAAAAACTCATGGGCAAAAACAGGATGTACCATCACGTCAAATGGATGGACTGATCAAAGGAACCGTACCATCATAAACTTTCTTATCTTCTGTACATAGGGAACCATTTTTCTAAAATCAGTTGATGCATCTGATAGGGTGAAAGATGGACACTTGTTGTTTCAGCCATTGGATGAGGTTGTTGAGAGGTGGGGGTGGCTAATGTTGTCCAAGTCATCGCAGATAATGCCTCTAACTATGTTTTTGCTAGTAAACTGTTAGGGGAAAAATACAAAACCATCTTTTGGACCCCATGTGCTGCATATTGCATAGACCTCATGCTTGAGGATATTGGCAAATTAGATTGGGTCAAAAACATTGTAGATCATGCCAAAAGCATAACAAAATTTATCTACAATCATTCATGGATTTTGAGCCTTATGAGGAGACACACAAGGGGTAGGGGTATTATTTGGCATGCCATCACTAGATTTGCAACTCTTTTTTTGACATTGCAATCTATGCTTTCACAACATAGAAACTTGCAAAAGATATTTTCTAGTGATGAATGGAGCCAGTGGTCTCTCAAGCAGGAAGGCAAAGAATTGAACGAGAAAGTTAATGAAGAAATATTTTGGAGAAAGGCAACAAAGACTGTGAAGGTTGCTGAGCCACTGGTTAAGGTGTTGCGGTTGGTGGATGGGGAAAGATTGGCTATGGGCTTCATTTATGAGGTAATGGATCAAGAAAATGAGCAAATAAAGAGGGCATACAAGGATAAAGTGGCTAAGTATGGGCCCATTTGGGCAATCATTGATGAAAGATGGAACAATCAACTCCATTGCCCTATACATGCAGTTGGGTATTTTTTGAACCCACGGTATCATTATAAAGGTCTGGCAGTAGGAGCTTTGAGTGGGGAGGTTAGAGATGGATTGATTGACTGCATTGATTGCATGAATCCAATGGAGTGTGATCAGCTGGAGATACTCCGACAAATCACAACTTTCAACAAACCATAGGTACCTTCGGGAAGAACCTAGCAAAGATTGCAAGGGAAGGAGATGATCTAGGTAAACAAAAATTTCAATTTTCAAATTCTTAATACTTATTTTGTT
This sequence comes from Pinus taeda, assembly GCA_000404065.3. Classification (NCBI taxonomy): domain Eukaryota; kingdom Viridiplantae; phylum Streptophyta; class Pinopsida; order Pinales; family Pinaceae; genus Pinus; species Pinus taeda. The sequence goes on from APFE030533135.1 coordinate 84,279, forward strand.
AAATTGTTTATAATTTGAAAGTTGGATATAATTTGTTGAAAGTTGAAACTTGAGCTAACTCATTACACTACTATGTTTTTTGCAGCACAATGGTGGGAGGCTTTTGGTAGCCATTGTTCTCAATTGCAGAAGTTTGCAATTCGTATTTTGAGTGAAACTTGTAGTGCTATTGGGTGTGAGCGCAATTGGTCTGTCTTTGAGAGGATTCACACGAAAAAGAAAAACCGTTTGGATAGAAAACGATTAAATGACCTAGTCTATGTCCAATAAAACCTCCGGCTCAAACACAACCAATTGCTGAACAAAAGACTTGATTCATATCACATTGTGGTGGAAGATATTGATCCAACATCAGATTGGGTAGTGGAGAGTCATCCAATAGAGTTTGATTTTGATGAGGATCTTGATTTGGATCAGTGTTGTTAAAAGCGCGATTAAACCGCGCTTTTTTCAAAAAATCTTGAGTTTTTCCCTAGCTCGATTTAATCGCGCTTTTTATAAGAAAAAAGCGGGCTAAAATTTTTTTGCCGCTTTTTTGGGAAAAAAGCACGCTTTTTTTTTTCTTGAAAAAATGCGCGCTTTTTGGGAAAAAAGCTCAGGTTGGCGGGGCAGCGCGATTTATAATGAAAAATTGAAAAAAAATGAAAAAATGAATATTTTTGTACCAAAAGATTTTTTCTTGATTTTTTTGCGCTTTTTTCCCGATTTTTTCGATTTTTTCCGATTCGTTCCTCGTGCCGATTTAATTCCACTCGCGCTTTTAACAACATTGATTTGGATGTACAGGTGGTGGCATCACTTGAAGAAAATGTTCAGTTGAATGCAGATCCACTTGTACCAGCCTTAGGCCCAGCCCCAAGTCCTCTAGTTGCAGGTGCTTCCTTTGCTCAGCCACGACGAAAGCGCATATCTCGTCTATCTGAGCGTCCAACTGCTGCACAACCTGCTAGTGTTACCACTACTACAGTTGCAGTTGGAGATGATGGTGATGAGGAGCCATGGGTTTCCTTGCCTGACTCTGATTTAGAGGTCGAGCCAAATGATTTTGGCTCCTCTAGCAGTAGCCAGTAGTATTGGTCAATGGTGACTAGTGATGTTTCATAGTTTATTTTTGTTGTAGAGGCCATTTCTAGCCTCCTTGGTTATGTGTTTTTTTTTTATCTCTATATCATCATCATGTATGTATTGGACAATGCACTGGGTGCCATTTTGATATAATGAATATATTCATCAGCCTACTTTGATCATATGTTGTCTTCTATCTATATTTTAAAGCTTTGTGTTTGGAAACATGAATGAAAATCTTTGAAATTAATAAATTATGTTTTAAAAATAAATAAATAAATATTTAATGTATTTTTTATAACGATCGAGTCATTGAAATCAAATCGACCGAGTCGATACCAAGTCGGAGTTGGAGTTTTAAAACATTGATTCCTGCCTCCTTGCATAATCCTTGAAGTTGATGGATGTGTATTCCCCTCCCCCCCCCCAACACAATTATTTGATCTTAAGACCTTGATCTTCTTGTCTATCTGGTTCTTCGCTTAGGCCTTGAACTCTCAGAATCCATTGAAGACCTCTTCCTTGGTCTGCATGAAGGAGATCAAAGTTTTCTTGGAATAGTCATCAATCAATGTGACATAGTCCTGTGCTGCTTGTATTGTTGCAACTAGTATCAGTCCACACACATTTGATTGAATAAGATCCCAAATCCCCTTGGGCCCACTTTCATTGCTTGGAAAGGTAGCCTTGGCATTCTTGCCAAGTGCATGCCCTCTACAGATGCCCTCAGGATCGACAACGCCTTGTAGTGTAAGTGTCCCACCCTACTTTGCTACAACTCACAGAGGTTGTCACTGTCATGTACCAATGCCTGAACAGGTTTGCACATCAACTTGTATAAGTTGCCCTTGACTTATTCACTTAGCCTTCTACATTATCTAGTTATATACATGTTTATGAGGCTGTCCTATTATTGTATCTTTCTTTACTTCATTTTATCCTAGATATAGCTTTGGGATTTTCTAGGAGTTGCATTTACACTCCTACATTGTACTTGTACTGGTTGTATTTTTGTCCCATTGATCAATTTATGGTTATTCGTTGGACATTAATAAAATTATCTTATTTTATCTTATCTATAACATGGATAACCATTGTTGCGTTTGGGTGAGACTCCTATGGACGAATGAGCACCTATCGATTCTTGAATATGACTACATATCTCTTGTCTTCAAACACTGAGACTATGAGCAAGTTTTTCTTTAGTCATGGTACATCCAATATGTTTTTAGCTTCCAACGTCCTTTTGACTCTAGCCGGAAATACATAGTTCCAACACACTTCATTGCATACCTGGCATCATTGCCAAGATCCACATGTAAATCTCAATCTCTTTGTCAGACTGCTCAATATTTCATGTGCCTTTGTCATATGGTGTGATGCACCACTAGCCAAGTACAAAGCACTCTTAGTGATGATGTTGGTAGATAGACATGAGACAAATTAGAAGTCCTTCTTGCACTTCACTGCAAACTCATCAAGATGCACCTCTATTGTTGCTTCTTTTTTCTACGATTGTCCCCTCCCCTTCTTCTTCTCCAAGCACTATGTTGCATAGTGCCCATTTTTGTGGTAGATGAAGCACTTGAGCTTGCTCAAGTCCTCCTCCTCTGGTTGAGAGGTTGCTCCCTCATTATTACCATTAGAACCCTTCCCTTTGCCATTCTTTGTCAAATTGACCAGGCTTGGGTTCTCCACTCCATTTCCTTGCTTAACAGTCGTAGACTCCTCCCGAGTCCATTTCTAGATGTAATCATCCCAAAGTCTCTCCTAATTGGCATCTTTCTCCTGAGTGCAGATTCTCTTCACCAATGGTTCTGATGACTTGGGAAAACCATTCAATGCCACATTTATGAGCTCTACGTCCTCCACATTCTCCCCAATCTTTGCAAGTTGATATTGTGTCTAGGTGATCATCATGAAGTAACTCGTAACATTTTCAAGCCTTTGACATGTGGATGGATCTGAGCTTGTTTCTTAAGAACGTCTTCATGTTCATGGTGTCATTTTGGAATAGGTCCGCTAGAGCTTTGAACATCTCCTTGGCTGTCTTCTTCTTTGCCAAGTGGGGGATGAAATTATCCTTCATGGTAACCATGATGACTTGCTAAGTTCTAATGTCCTTTTCATGGGCTATCAACTGTGTTGGATTTGTTGGTAATCGAATCTCCTTATCAACAATCTCCTAAGGGTCACTTTCTTTCAACAACAAAGTAACCCTTGCCTTTCAGGGCAGGAAGTTAGATGCTCCATCCAACCTATCCTCAAATCTCAAACTGGTTGTTGCCATCTCTAGATCTAATAATTTTTTCTGCTTTATGCTATGACTTTCTAGCATCCATAAGAAAAGAAATAAAGTTGTTTGTTTGTAGATTTTCTATGGCCTCTTTTGGATTTACGTTTTGGCCCTTTGAAACACCCACAAAAAATTATTTTTCACAAACTTATAATCAATATGGTCTCCCTTTCTCTATGAAGAGTGACCTTTGCCAATCACTTCTAGTCTTATGCTGTGCAACTAGGCAACTTTTCTTGCCCATGTACTTGAATTTTGTTACTTGTACTCGACTTAATCATTGTGTGTACGAGGTCGTCCCCTGTTACTATTGTACCTTTTCTGTACTCGTGCATATTGCCTTCATATGATTGTACTTCCCGTGTCCTGCTGTCGATGTATGGTATAGGTCTCTTGCACATTGTTTGTTGCTGGTGGTCGCCATTGTACGATGGCTACTATAATTTCTTTGTGTGTTTGACACACAATTGCCGTTTTTCATCACTTGAGCCGTCATACGGCTGCATACATAATTACTTGGCGACTAGTACTCGTGTGGGCAATGACTATCCTTATCTGCTTGTACTATACAACGTGATGTCTTAGGTATGGCTCTAGCAATTTTCTTTAGCAGCTTGTGCCCTTTGTGCAACATTTTTGACCCATGACCGCATGTCCATCCACCCTTAACTTGTCACCCTGTGACTTGTTGACGACTCACTTTCCTTTGGTGACTCTTTCTCTGTTAGTGGCGGTCCTTTAAACTTTTATTGTATTTTTGTCTTACCTCTGCCGCCTGTGAAGCATGCATCCTATAATCACTCGTGTGCACAACTCCTCGGCGTAGAGACTTACTTTTATGCGTGGTTGTGTCTACATATGGCTTGATTCGTACAACAATGCTTATGTATGTTACTTGTACGATCAATTCGTGTTTTTCTACATATGGTTTGATTTGTACAACTTTGATTCTTTATGTTACAACTTTGATTCTGTATGTTACTCGTACGACTGATTCACTGTGCAATTCTTGGAGATTGGTCTTCAGAGGCTACACTTTGATACCATGCTAATTTCCTAACCCCAACAACGTTGGTTAATTACTTCCTAGTAGATTAGATCTATTGAATAAAAAATACATGATTGATGTTTTAAAACAAACAAAATATAACAATGGAAGTAAATTAAAACACCAATCTCATACACATGTACAAATAATTTCTCCTCTCTACATCTGTTGTTTCATTAATTAAAGTCTATAACATACGAGGGCTCCCTTCTTGGGATAATGACCCTCTAAGGAAAAATATCAATACAACAAGACCTTGGAATTGATCCAGTTGATCTGTCCTTCCACTTTACTGGTTGATTTGGATCCCTTCCCTTGTTGTCGCTTGCACTCTTCCTTGAACCTTGCACACTTTGATGTTGTCGTTCTTCACCCAATCACCGAGATGTCACTCTGATTGTGTCTTGGCTCAAGATGTGTCTCCTCCCTTAACTTAGCAATCTTTCTTTTATAAGTTTGAGTTATTGACGGAATCCACAACCCTAATCTCTAAAGTCATTGACAGTTGAGATTAGATCTCAATGTCGCTTGAGATCAATGGTTGAGATTTCATCTATTTCAGTAATGCAAATAACCTTTGCATTTCATTAGATTAACTCACTATATCTTATAAAAGTCAATTATTTAATAATTGAAGTAATTTCTAAGGTTAAAGGTCAATTAGGCGACTTCCCCACACCTAGACACTTAGGCCTGTGCAGAAGTACTCACTCGAGCTACTAGCATCAACAATTGATGTCTATTATTTCCCGAATTTGAGTTAGAGGGGAGTAGTACATGGGCTTTCATGGTGATATAATATTTTCCTAAAGCTTTGTTGATATGATATTGATGTAGTAGTCCCTTGGTGGTGGTGCGCCCTAGGTCAAGCCTTATTTCTTTCATAGTAGCTTAACTTGGTACTATGATGGGGTTTTGGTTTGTAGACAACTTTATGTAACATGGTACAACTCTTTGATGGAATGCACCCCTTCTTTGCTACACATGTTGAGGTAGATCATCAATATTTATTATTATTTTGCTTGAGTGGAGAGGCTTGGGTTGCATGTGGACCTATGGCATGGTGGGGCATTATTTAATGATTTGTTGGAGGTTGGCACACTTTTCTAGGGCACATCTTTATGGAGTTAGTTGAGTGCATTTGAATGATTATTATATTGTTGTTGACTCCTTGCACAATTTTTGAGGAGTTGTAATCACCATCGAACATATTTTGTTATTCATTGGGGAAGTGGTTACACATTGGAGAAAGAGCTTGAGAGGAATCTTTCTACTTTGGGAGGTTGTTGAAGGTCCCATGGTTGTTGACTTGTCTTACATGTGAAGCACTCCACTTATTGAAGGCATGTTGCATACTTATCTATGTATAAGTTGGAGTGGCCTACTTTGGAGTTCACATGTAGAAAGGAGTTCCTTGTTGACTTGGTTCTTGCACACCTTTCCACACTTTCCACATGTGATGGGACATACTACCCATGGAGATCCATATGTGCTTCATGGAGGATACTTAATGCACACGTGATCATGCAGCTTGTGGACCACACTAACTATTTTGAGGAGGTGGTTGAAGAGTGCTCTCTTGGTGAGGGATTATATTATGTTCTTATCTCATGCATCTTGGAGGGCACACTTGGAGAATTTTTCTCGATGGACCATGGAGCACACTCCCTTATGTTATGGAGTATTTTAATGTACTTTTAATTGTGCATCTTGGAGTGTGTTCTTGATGTGGACATTTTTAACATCTTAACATGGTCAAAATCTTATCTCTAGTGATGCACCCTCTCTCTTGGAGGTTTATATTTCACATTACTTCATAATTTTAGACAGTGTGACTTCCCTTGGAGAGAATGGAAACTATGGATCATAGTTGACAAGTCAACCTTCATGGTGATGAGACCTAACTACAATATTTTATTTTTTGTTTGAATTGTCATAGAGTTGGGAAAATATTGTATTTTATTGAGAAAGGATTAAGCTCCCTCTATGAAGGGATTTTTCTTTACATTCATTGTAGATTGGGGGATTTGGAACATGGAGAGACTGAGAAGTGATAGGAGAATAGGAGTTTGGAGTCGAAGGTCAATGTTGGGCTCCTTTGTATATCAAGCATGAAACTTAATGAAGAAGTGAGCTATTGCTTTATTTTGTTGTATGGGCTTGTTATGCTCTTTTGTTGTTAATGTGTTGAGAAAACTACCTTTCTATCATGCTAATGTGTAAGCCTATCCATTTACAAGTAAAGCAATATGAGGAGGTTCTCCCTCTTGTTTTCTTGCTGTTTTATTTCTCCGTGTTATCCATCTACTATCAAACTAGTTGCTGATTGGAATCATAATGCATCCATAAAAGCAATTCCTTAATATTTGTGGGATGAGTGGCAAGTCCAACCCTTCAAGACTAGTTTCCACAGCAAATACACTTAAAGTTATTTGTATCAAACTTAGCTCTTTTTAACTGGAGTACATAATTAAATTATGAATGTACCAAAACTAGCTCTTTCTTCTAAATAAGTTGAATGCACCTTTTTAGGCTTTTCTACCATATATCCTATCTTAAAATAGTTGATTGTCGCAAATTGACTCTTTCATTCATGCGGTATTTCATGATTCCATTGGTCCCATAGGTTGATAGGCACTGGTCTCCTAACATATCATTTCATTCCTTGTCACCTTCTTCTTCCCATTCTTTTTTTCCCCATATCTCTGTCCTCATTTCCAATTCCTTATACTAAAACCTTTGTTAATGCTTACTTTTCAAACTTCGCTTTGAGCCTCCATTTTATAGTCTTAACAATCCTGCCTCAGGGAAACCCCCTTTGCATTGGATAAGAGCCAACCTATAGTGCGGGGAAGAGCTGCTGAAGTGACAATTGGCAATCTTCTTGGATTCCACAAAGCTATCACCTTGGTGCTTGGGACTTTACACTTCTGTGTTATAACACATACTGAGGATTATGCCAAAGAGAATGGAATCACTTGAGTAGTTTCAAGTAAGAATAATTTTGAAGTGAAGTAGAGCAAAGGGGATGGCGATGTTTTTAAATTTTTGGATCACCATGGCCTTTGGGTGTTGCAGATCGTATGGGTTAGCAGTGTAACTGGCCTATAGACATTTCTTCTTTTCTCTCGTCTGGATGTTATGCCAAAGAGAGGAAAGCTTGAGAATGCTTCTAAATCATTCTTTTCAAAAGCAGCTTTAGAAGTTGTAAAACAAATGGGTCAGTAACATTGCTTGATACATTGTCTTGTCTAGACTGGAGACTTTGCTGTGTTTGAGAATTTTATGTCACACTGTCATATGAATAATCCTTTTAAGTTGCACCTTATTTAATTGTGTTCTTTAGTTGCATTCTGCTTGTGTCTATGCATTTTGCAATACTTAATGAAGTGGTTCTAAGATTGTAATCCTCTATTTTTGGTGTTTGTAGAGAAGCCAAAGATACCCCCTAATTTTGAAGAGGTTACATGGGAAAAACTTAAAGAAGCTGTTAATGCCATTCATATGAAGCAACCAGTATCTTGCAGCCTGGAGGAACTTTATCAGGTACGGAATGCTCTTCACATGGTCTACTTTCAGGACTACAACAGATTTATTACATTTAAAACTTACCGACCTTGACATCAATTGTGTTTTAATTGTTGTCATAGGCTGTAGAGGACCTTTGTTTGCACAAAATGGCAGGCAACCTTTACAGTCGGCTTCAGCAAGAATGTGAGGCACATATTGCTGACTCATTACAGTCTTTAGTTGGGCAGAGTCCTGATCCTGTAGTATTTCTGTCACTTGTTGAAAAATGTTGGCAAGATCTTTGTGATCAAATGCTAATGATTCGAAGCATAGCTCTATATCTTGATCGTACATATGTTATACAAACTGCAAATGTTCGTTCTCTTTGGGACATGGGATTGCAATTATTCCGCAAGCATCTGTCGCTATGTACAGAAGTTGAGCATAAGACAGTTACTGGCCTTTTGAGATTGATTGAGAAGGAGAGGTAAGTTTTATGTCAACTATGATGATTCTTTTATGTATGAATGTTCTGTAATTCGTAATAATGTTGTAGTTTCTAGTTTTTAAACAATGAATGAAAATGATGGAATCTCTCTCTTTCATACTTGTTTGTGTGAAAATGATGGAAGTTCTTGCTTCCCTGCTTGTTTGAATTTGCCCTCTATGTATTAAATATGTTGGGATGCCATTTTCTGGCCTACTTTGATGGTAAGTTTTACTTCAACTATGACGACACTTTTATTCTTATATGTTCTGTAATTTTCATTCATATTGTAGTTTCTAGTTTTTAAACAGTGAAATAAAATAATGGAAGCTTTCCATTTCGGTTTTGTTTGAATTTGTACTATATGCGTTAAATGTTTTGCTGTTATTTTATGTTTCTCCTTGATTTGTAAGAGTTTATTCCCGTCCCTCAACGAAAGAGCATTACTTAAGCAGCTCAAAATATTTTGGAAGGTGGAATATGAAAGTCAAAGTACCCGCTGGGAGTATGTTTAGTTATGGGAGTATTTTGAAAGTGAGAGCTACTTCCCATTTGAAGGGTGGGATTTTTCCATTTGGTAGCACCTTAGGATGGCATAATCTTGAATGACGAGTTTCAAATGAGGCTTTTCATCGCCTTTCATTCATTTTATCGCAGAGGGAAGTGATTGATTGATTTCGTCAAATATATCACATTGAAAACTTCTGTTAATGAAGCTTAAAGGAACAACATTATGAAGCATATGAGTATGTCAGACTTTGGAGTGGAAGCTATAGGAAATAAGAAACGTTTAAAACCTAAACAATCTGCTTGGTGGTGCTATTACCAGAGTTTTTAAGCCTTTTGCAGTGTTATTATCGAATATTATGTTGTTCAGGCTCTGCAGAATTCATGAAGCCTGCCTAGATGAAGGTTTAGATGGTTGAAATCAAGCAAGGCATGAAATATCGGTTGAGAGCTAAAATGTTACTGGAGGGGATTACTGACCTTATAGGAAAGACAAATCTGTGAAGAGGAACTAAGTGACAAATTGGAAATCAAAATATTGTCTAACATTAAAAGGCCTTTTCCGTGTTATAAGATCCTCCTCCATAGACATTATTTCACATTTTATTACCATACTATATATGTATTTGTTTCCTGCTTTTTTATTTTCTAGTCATGATAACAATGAAGGGTTGATTGGGTTTACCATAATGATAATGGTGTGAAGGTGGTTGGGTTTTACCAGTAATGATAATGATTCAGTGGTTGTTGCGTTTACCAGTATCCAGCCATGATAATATTCAGAAGATCATAACAGAGGGGTGGTTGTGTCTCGCAATGGAGCAAATATTTTTAAGATCAGTAAAGGAATTTTATTGCTGTGGTTATGCAAGTTGTTAATACATGCCAACAAGAGAGAAGTGAAATAGTATTAAGATCACTAAATGAATTTTATTGTTCCAGATAATATGAGTTATTAATGCATGCAGGCAAGAAATAAAAATAACGATGGATTCTTATGTTTGTCAAAATACGGTGACAGAATTTTCTGCCTTGGCTTTTTTTCTATGTCGAGTTCCAATTTTCATTTTAAAGTTATTTATGGCAACAAGAAATAATGGCATTTAAAATTATGTAAATCTATTGGTATTGTGTTTAACTTGAAGTGTGTATTATTTTTCCTACAAATGGTAGTAACCTTGAAATACACCACCTCATTTGGATGTTTCTAGCTCAAGAATTATGGGCTTTTGTTATGTTTATCTTTAGTTTTTGAATGAATCCGAGATGAAGAATTGTGGCTCCAGAAATTACTTTTTAAACAATAAAGGAAATTTTAATGAAGTCAATATTCAGAGTTGGCCAGGAGAGCATTTGCAAGAACATACAAGGAACAATGATATTAAGAATTTGGCCTTTGGAAAGGAATTGTAACAACAAACAAGAAATTGCAATGTGCAACATGCCTCAAACAGGGCTGAAAGTAGTTAGAAATAAAAAACAGGGAACTTCAATCTGGATCCCAGAATATCAAAGTTAAACGAAATAAACTGAAGACTAGGTATGATTTAACATTAGACAACCAAACAATGCCTGTATAAGGAAGGAAGTCTAGAATGATGTTCCATGGTATTACTGGGCACTTGCAATGCTGTAACTTGTACCCTCCTTGTCATGAGCTGTATTATCTAGTTTGGTTTGATTTTTATTGTGTGAACACCAAGCTCTAAAATAGTATGTCTATCATTGCCTGCCCTTGGCCTGTAATACTAAGGTGACATTGTGTTAATTTTCCTCTGAACCTAGCACCCTTTATTGGCTTATCAGATTGCAGATCTATTGAATAAATACATGGCTAAGTTCTTAACATTCAGTGGAAGCAAAAATATAACAACCAATCTCAACACACATTGATTCTGCCCAATCAACCAGTTCATCATTAACAATGATTCAGAACCTACTTCGGCTCTTGTCTTGGGATAATGGCTCAATTGAGAAAATACATAATTCAAAATAAACCTAGATCTGATCCAGCAGATCTGCCCTAAATCGGTGCCCAATTTTCTCTGCAGATGTGAATCTCTAGCCTCTGTGCACTCACTCGGACCCAACACTCATTGGGATGCCTCTCTCAGTCTTGTGTTGCTGCAGTGTACAGTGTTATCAGGATTCAGAACTGGACCGGAACCGGAATAAGCTGGTTCGGGATGGGTCAGCGTAAACCAATTTCCTTTTTTATTTTTTGATTTTTTAATTGGTGGGCCCACTTCTAATTATCCCCTAGGCCAACTTAATATTCAAGCCTATGGCCCTAGTATTGCTATGCAATTCATGGTAATGTTAAATTCATAAAGTCAAAGTGACATTCTTTTTTGTCTTTCATTTTCATCCTTTTATTTAAATTTTTAACATTACCATGGAGAAAGTAGAATTCTAGATTTCACTCAAAATCCAGCAGACTTAACAATTTTTCAGGATTTCAGGATTGTGGGGATTGCAACGTTTCCATTGGATTTTGTCATGTATGAGAGTATGGAACTGGTATTTAATAAAGAGCACCAAACCCTTTATGTACTTTTATGTTATTGGCATTGGTTGTCGAACATCTCTATCATGACTTTACTAAAAATGTACCCATCACTCACTCAGGATGCTTGAGAGTGGTTCCAACCTCTTTGAATTTCATATGGAGAAAGTAGAATTCTAAATTTCACTCAAAATCCATTAGACTTAACAGTGTTTCAGGATTTCAGGATTTGGGGGATTGCAACGTTTCCATTGGATTTTGGCATGTACGAGAGTATGGAATTAGTATTTAATAAAGAGCACCAAGCCCTCTATGTACTTTGATGATAGTGGCATTGGTTGTCAAACATCTCTATCATGAATCTGCTAAAAATGTACCTATCACTCAAACAAAATCTTGACATGACATGCTACATTTTGCGTTTTTGGTCAACTGTTTTTTGGTCCCTTTTTTACCGATTCCGGTCTGGTTTTGACCAGTTCTTGGTCCATAAGGATTTCCAATTTGATCACCGGTTTGGTATTGATAACATTAGTAGTGTATCTTTGTCCTCTCCTTAGCCTTTCTTTTATATCTTTACATTGAGTTAAATCCCTAACCCTAGCCTTATTCTCCAAAGTGATTGACAACTAAAATTAGATCTTGCTTCACTTGAGATCGATGGCTAAGATTAATACATGATAATTAAAGTAAATTATTTACTTTTCCTAAGTTTCTTTGAGCTCAATAAGCCAACATAATAATATGTGTTTTTTCCTAAGTTAGACTTAAGTTACATTAACAATCTTGGTCGCACTTAAGCAAGTGTTCTAAGGAGAATGTAGGCGACTGTTGCACGCCTAGACATAAGGCTTGTGCAAAGCTAGTTGTCCAAGCTACAAACATCGACACTCCCTCAACGCGTGACACATTTTTGCCACCTGGAACTAGTTTCGATCCTGTACTTGCATCAGTTGCTATGGCTGCTTCTTTTGAATTGGATGGCTTCCTTGCCATGATCCTTGGAGACTTGCTCCCTGTTAACTTGTTCCTTGAAGCCTATTGCTATTGAACATCGTGTAAGGTCATCTCATACCAAGAGGCCTTCTTTACAGATTGGGAGGCATCTGTTGGTTGCTCCTCCCCTCTTGAACCTGAAGGCTGGCTCCCTCTCAGCTACTCAACTTTTGGAGCTACCAGCTACTTTGTTCTTAGTCACGGTTTTTCTTCTTAACATTGCTTAAATAGGTTGTCCCTTTAGCCTATATAGGTTTCTCTCTCTAGCTCCAATGACGCAACCACTGTCTAAGCTAGAACCCATGGGTCTGATCAGTGCTTGTCCATCCTGTGACACTACAGCAAACCTCTTCTTGATCATCGATATTGAGAGCAAACTCCACCCAAGTTTCAACACACACAATATTGTGGCTTTTCTCTAAACCCTCTAGTCTACTGCCTTATCCCTTGTGCCTCTGAGCTGCTCAACTTTCAGAGCTACCAACTCCTTATTCTTAGTCATGGTTTTGCTTCCTAACATTGCTTAAATAGGTTGGCCCTTTAGCCTATATAGGTTGCTCTCTCTAAGTCCAATGACGTAGCCATTGTCTAAGCTAGATCCCCTGGGTCTAATCAGTGCTTGTCCATCTTGGGACACTACACCAAACCTCTTCTTGATCATCGAGATTGAGAGCAAACTCCACCCGAGTTTCAACATCCATAGTACTGTGTCTTTTCTCCAAACCCTTTAGTCTACTGCCATATCCCTTATTGCATTGGATTCCTCTTTCCGAGAGGTACAATTTTGATGTAAAGATCGTCTCATTTTGATAAGCAGTGATGGAATTTTGAATTTATTCTCTCATGGGCAAATTGTTAAGGTCAGCCTCAGTCAAATGTAGATTCATGAAGCCCAATCGATGTGTCTCCTCACCCTCAATGATTTGTATAAATAGGAGCGACACTTCTCTCATTTGAACATCACTCATCTCATCACATAATCTTCTCTCTCCTCTCTTGATTGGTTCGTACACTTGGAGGCTCTCTCTTCTTTGCACGTGTGGAAGGAAGGCATATTTCAGGAGGTTGAAATTTTTGTGATTAGGGCAATGTTGACCAATGTTGATGTGGGCACTTTGACCATGCGTTGACTTTTGTTTTGGGGGCATAATTTCGATCTTTCCAGGCCGCATTCTTTGGCACAGAATTTGAGGTGATTGGTGACTATTTGACTGTGTTGACTACAATGTTGAGTTTTTGGTTTGGCCGTAGAAATTACAACATGGTTTGATCGATCTGTTTTGGGTTGACCTTGATCCTCTTTGGAGGCCGCCTTTTTCTACTGTTGACTGAGCTGATTAGTGGATGATTTGGGGCAACTTTGATCACCGTTGACTTTATGGTTAGGGCTGCATTGACTGTTGATTTGGTAGATCTGTTTTGGGCTTGTATTCATGATATTTGTACTCTCTTTCTTTGTTGAATTATTGAAGAATAATAAGAAGATTTAATCAAAGGTTTTCACCCAATTGGGGTTTGGCACTAGCATCTGCCACATTTTGCGTCCTCTTGTCTTGGCTTGTCTTTTACATATGATTTTATGTTCTATTTGCATTTACTGTCAATGTTTATATGTTAATGTGATTGTTACTGGATATAATTGGAAATTGTCATTGGGCTGTTAAAGGATCATTGAAGTAAATTGTGCTTAAGCATAAAACATACCATTGTTATCTAAAATTAACATGGTATCAGAGCTTAGGTGAAGACAAAGCCCAAGCAAGAGTGAAGCAAAGCAATCACCAAGGGAACTTGTTGGACAAGGACTTAGAACTAGTCCCAATGATGACTACATCTTTCTTCAAATCTGAGGACAAGCTCAAGGACAAATCCGACTATCATGCATGGAAGATGACTTTGGATTTGACATTAGAATAAAATGATGTCGTGGACTATGTCAAAGGAAGAATAACAAAGCCTCCTTCAATTGCATCCGCTACTGCACAAACCAAGTACAAGAAAGGTGAGGTTAAATCTAAAAAGATTATTGTTGATTCCATTCATAAGCCTTTGGTTGCCTATATTTCTGATTTGGAAATGTCTAAGGGGACGTATGAAACGCTAGTTGGGATGTTCAAAGTAAATAATGCGAATCAATGTTGAAATTTGGTACCGGAGGACAAGTGGTTCCTTAAGGCTTTGATCTTTGGCCTAGGGAAAAGTGTCCAAAAGAATTTAATTTTTCTCCTAAAGTGACTTTATAATTTTTATAAAGTTAATTCTAATTTAAAAGTGACTTTAAGTGATAAAGTTACTAAAATCTAAGTTTAAAGAGACTTTTATAAAGTCAATGAAAAATTAGAAAGGAAAAGTGACTTTGGAAATAAATGATTAAGTGGGTCTTTATTAAAGTGGGGTGAATTAAAAAATAGAAAGTGAGATTTAAATGAGCAATTAATCTCAGCCATAGATCTAAATCTATTTCAACCATTGGATTTATGGATCACCCAAAAGTCACTTAGGGTTGGATTAAGGGAGGAAAAGGAGGAAAAAGATCATTCATTCTTTCATGAGCAGATTGAGAGAGAGAGCAAGAGAGCAAGGGAAATTTCTGGACAAGGAGGAGAAGGAGGCAGCAGCTTGGCACACATACCAAGACAACATTTAAGCAAATCCTTACAGCTGAATGAGCAAGCAGAAAAAGGCAAGTTTTTGCTGAGCAAACAGTAAAAGGCAGATTTGTTTTTGCACAGAAATCGAGGCAACTAATTTTTTTGCACATAAATTTAGGCAATTGATTTTCTGCACAAAAATCGAGGTATGTCCGTACAGTCAGTACGAATGTCTGTACAATCAGCGCAGCCCGTACAATCAACACAGTCCGTACATCCGTGCAGTCCGTACACCCGTACAACAATTTTCCAGCTTGACTGTGAGGCAGGAAAAGAGATAAGTTGTAAATTTGGTTGCTGATTTTTTGCTGAATATTTTCTCACTGTAAAAAGGCATTTTCCAGAAATAAAGAAGAGCTCTCAAACTGGTTTTCACCAAGAGTTGTAGGGGATTTTTCCAGGGTCACATTGACAAAAAATCACAGTGTTCAAATGTGTTAAATCACTGTTTGTTACTGCTGATTTTTTTTTTTTTTATTTTTTATATTTTTTTTTTTTTTTATTTTAATTTTTTAATTAATTAATTAATTTAATTTATTTATTTGTTTGTTATATTTATTTATTTTTTGTTTATTTTATTTATTTTATTGTAATTATTTCTGCATTTTCCAACATTCTGAAAATTTTTCAGAATTTGTGTTTTCAGCAAAAAATTATTTTTTCAGTTGTTAAATGTATGGATATGGGAAAGAGCATTTAACTATATGGGAGAAATAAGGTGAAACTGAAAACCGGGGTGGGAAAACATAAATTTTTATGTGGTATCAGAGCTTGAATGCTGAAGTGCAGTTTGGGACAGCAAAGGAGAAAAATTACAGCTGCTGATTTTTCACTCAGAAAATTCCAGCAAACTGATTTTTTACAAACAACAATTTTATCTTTACTACAACAATGTTTTTTTTTTTAATCAGTTTTAGGACAGCAGGATGTCATTGGGATTGAGGGTGGAGGATAGGTTGGATGGGCATACAAATTACAACGTTTGGAAGGAGAGAATGCAGAGTATCTATGAGGAGGCAGAAGTCTGGGATATCATGGTGCATACTACACAGAACCCTGTTGTTGTGCCTACTGATGCTACTCAGTTGGCTGCTTATAATAAAAAGAACAACAAGGGTAAGAGACTGATTCTAGATGGAATCAAAGACCATTGCTCTTTCCTCATGTGAGAGGAAAGAGCAATGCCCATGAGATGCGGACATCATTGTCCAATCTCTACCATAGTACGAATGAGAATCGGAAAATGGTCCTGAAGGAGAAGCTGAAGAACATTAAAATGGGTAATGATAGTGTAGCTGGATATCTCACAAAGATTACTGATGTGAGAGATGAGTTGGTAGCAATTGGAGAAGCCATTCAACCCACTGAGTTGGTGCGGATTGCAGTGAATGGCCTCCCCTGTTCATGGATGAACTTTGCTGATGGCGTTTGTGCACATGAGACCCTTCCCACATGGGAGAGGTTTTGGGATGATTGCATTCAGACAGAGATCAGGGAAGGTCAGCTTGGGGCAGCTAAGCCAGTTGAGCAGGATGAGGATGTAGCACTGTTGGCAGGAGGCAAGAAAGGCAAAGGGAAGAAACATGCTTCCACAAGCAATGGTGGGGGCAAAGGCAAAGGTAAAGGTAAACAGCGTAACACACAAAAGGATTATTCCAAGGTGAAGTGTTGGAATTGTCAAAAGATGGGACACTATGCAGTTGTGTGTCCGGAGAAGAAGAAGAAGAAGGGGAAGGACCAGAGCTTGGCAACTTCTGCAGAGGTTGAGGACTTTGCAGGTCGTTTTGACCCGGAGTTTGCGTTCACTACGTGTGAGTCCTCGAGTGCAGGATCATCTGCCACACAGGTTTAGAGGGAACATGCTTTTCCCTCGATTAGCGGAGCATCTTCGGGTATCTGGTATGTGGACAGTGGGGCTTCACGTCACATGACAGGAGTCCGTGAGTATTTCTCAGAGATTTCAGAGAGTGGCACTGATATAGAGGTAGTACTTGGTGATGACAGAGTTGTTAGAGCAGTCAGTGTGGGGACACTGACATTTCAGAGGGTGTCCAAACCTCCCTTGAAGGTGCCAGAGGTTCTTTATGTGCCAGGAATGAGGAAGAACCTCATATCCGTCTCAGCTTTGGAGGACAGAGGATATGAGATACAGTTCAAGGGAGGACAGGTGTTGATGTATCCCAGGGGCACTCCAGTTGATTCAGCTAGGGTGATAGGTGTACGCCATGCAAAGGTGTACAAGTTTGCATTCTAGCCCCTTTTGGCATTGAGCAGTAGTACCGACGACAGAGCTAGCAATTCTGAGCTGTGTGAGATTTGGCACCGCACGATGGGACATATGTATCATGGAGTCTTGAGGACCTTGCGGGAGATCACTACAGGTGTGCCAGATTTCAGCACTGATCACTTTGATACTTGCAGAGGATGTGCGATGGGCAAGTTTGCCAAATCCCCTTTTCCTAGCAGTGACAGCAGAGCAACTGGGATACTTGATTTGATTCATTCTGATGTGAGCGGTCGGATGTCTCATGTTTCCTTGAGTGGATATGAGTACTATGTTTTATTCATTGATGATCACTCCAGGAGGACCTGGATTTATTTCTTGAAGACCAAGAGTGAGGTCTTCAAGCGGTTTCAGGAGTTTAGAGCTCTTGTGGAGACACAGACAGGTCGGAAGATCAAGTCCCTGAGGTCCGACAATGGAGGAGAGTACACCCTTGGAGAGTTTGTTGACTATTGTGCGGAGGCAGGCATTAGGAGGGAGTTCACTGTTCCTTACAACCCCCAGCAGAACAAGGTTGCGGAGAGGAAGAACAGATCCATCGTAGGGGCTGCCAAAGCCATGTTACATGATCAGGGGTTGCCATTGTTCTTGTGGGCAGAGGCCTGCAACACAGTTGTTTACTTGTAGAACAGGAGTCTGCATCGTGCCTTGGGGCACATGACTCCGGAGGAGGCTTTTTTTGGGAAGAAGCCCGAGATTGGTCATCTTCGTATCTTTGGGTGCATTACATACTCCTACATACCCAAGGAGAAGAGGACCAAACTAGAGCCCACCGTAGAGAAGGGTATCTTTGTGGGCTACAGTGAGACCTCAAAGGCCTCCTGTTCTGCAAGTAAACAGCTGTGTTGCAAGTAAACAACAGCAGTAGTGTCATGGTTCAGCTGGAAGCAACAGTCAGTAGCACTCAGTTAAACGGAAGCAGAGTATATGGCAGCCAGTCTAGCTAGTTGTGAGGCCATCTGGCTTCGCAAGATGTTGTTTGACTTATTTAGTCAGTTGCTGAGACCTTCAGTGATTTACTGTGATAATCAGAGTTGCATTAAACTCACGGAGAATCCAGTATTTCATGACAGGTCAAAGCATATTGGGATCATATATCATTTCATCAGAGACTATGTTCAGAAGGGAGCTGTAAAACTTGAGTATATTTCCACTGATGAGCAGGTTCCAGATATTCTTACCAAAGCCTTACCATGGGGCAAGCATGTCTACTTCAGAGACAAGATGGGTGTGGTGAGGAACACCTTCCTCAGTAAGAGGGAGCGTTGAAATTTGGTATCCGAGGACAGGTGGTTCCTTAAGGCTTTGATCTTTGGCCTAGGGAAAAGTGTCCAAAAGAATTTAATTTTTCTCCTAAAGTGACTTTATAATTTTATAAAGTTAAAATCTAATTAAAAGTGACTTTAAGTGATAAAGTTACTAAAGTCTAATTTTAAAGTGACTTTTATAAAGTCAATGAAAAATTAGAAAGAAAAAGTGACTTTGGAAATAAATGACTTAAGTGGGTCTTTATTAAAGTGGGGTGAATTAAAAAATAGAAAGTGAGATTTAAATGAGCAATTAATCTCAGCCATAGATCTAAATCTATTTCAGCTATTGGATTTAGGGATCACCCAAAAGTCACTTAGGGTTGGATTAAGGGAGGAAAAGGAGGAAAAATATCATTCATTCTTTCATGAGCAGATTGAGAGAAAGAGAGCAAGAGAGCAAGGGAAATTTCTGGACAAGGAGGAGAAGGAGGCAGCAACTTGGCACACATACTAAGACAACATTTAAGCAAATCCTTACAGCTGAATGAGCAAGCAGAAAAAGGCAGATTTTTGCTGAGCAAACAGTAAAAGGCAGATTTGTTTTTGCACAGAAATCGAGGCAGCTGATTTTTTTGCATAGAAATCAAGGCAACTGATTTTCTACACAAAAATCGAGGTTTGTCCGTACAGTCTGTACGACAGTCCGTACAGTCTGTACATCCGTGCAGTCCGTACAACAGTTTTCCAGCTTGACTGTGAGGTAGGAAAAAGAGATAAGTTGTAAATTTGGTTGCTGATTTTTTGCTGAATATTTTCTCACTGTAAAAAGGCATTTTCCAAAAATGAAGAAGAGCTCTCAAACTGGTTTTCCCCAAGAGTTGTAGGGGGTTTTTCTAGGGTGACATTGACCAAAAATCACAGTGTTCAAATGTGTTAAATGACTGTTTGTTGCTGCTGATTCTTTTGTTTTTTTTGTTTTTTTTTGTTTTGTTTTCAGTTTTGTTTTGTTATCTATTTCTGCATTTTCGAGCATTCTGAAAAATTTCCAGAATTTATGTTTTCAGTAAAAATTTATTTTTTCAGTTGTTAAATGTATGGATATGGGAAAGGGCATTTAACTATATGAGAGAAATAAGGTGAAATTGAAAACCGGGGTGGGAAAACATAAATTTTTACAATCAAATTCTCTTTCTCAAGAACAAGCTGAAAGATATCAAGATGGATAGAGGAGAATCCATCCAATCCTACTTCGTGAGGATTATCGAGATCAAGAATGATCTCCTATCTATTGGTGAAGTCACTGGTGACAGAGAGCTCTCTCTTATTGGCCTTACAAGAGATTGGGATGTGTTCAACACTACCATTCTCAACAATGACATGATTCCGAGATTTGATGAACTATTGTTTAGATGCACTCAAGAAGAAATAAGGATGATGGAAAGAGACAAGCCTTCCAATGGAAACAATCCTACCGCCTTCTTCGCTCATTATAAGAGAAGGAACAATGCTGGTCCTAGGAATCAAGGACAAGGATTCAAGCCAGGATTCAAAGAAGGAAGGAAAGGAAGATGCTTTGATTGTAATAGGTTTGGCCTCTTCGCTAGAGAGTTTCCTCACAAGAAGGATACTCCAAGTGTTAATTTTAGGTATGTTCTATGCTTAGAGCAATTTATTTCAATTTTCACAGTTAGCTCAATATCTTTTCTAGATTAGTAATCACATCAGCATAATAGTAAATTGTGGATAGAACATAAACATAAATCGCAAAAGGCAAGCCAAGACAAGAGGACACAAGATGTGGCGCTAGCCAGGGACAAATCCCAATGTGGGGAAACCCTTGATCAATTTTTCTTATATGTTCTTCAATAGTTCAGTGTAGAGAGAGAGAGAGATAGTACATATACAATAGAAGTCAACACTTTGACTTATCTAAATAAGAGCATAGATCATCTCTAAGAAGATGATACGCGAGGAAGTTGAACTTAGTTGAAGACATGGTGCTTCAACTGATTCTCCAATATGACTGCATCGCCTTGCTGCACCCATCATTGTGCTGCTCCTCATCATCATGCTGCACCTCACTGTGCTGCACTATGTTGCACCCATCATCATTATGCTTCATCTCATCATGCTTCACCAATGATGACTGTACCCATCACTGTACTGCGTCATGGCCATTGCTGCACCATGTTGCCACACCGCTATCCCATGTGGTATGTTGTACCACGTTGCCATATTGTCACCACGTGCTTGCTGCACCATGCTTGTCACCATGTGCTTGCTGCACCTTGCTTACCATACCACTGTCCTAATGTGCTTGAAGCACCATGCTTGCCACCATGTGCTTGCTGCACCTTGTTGCTGCTGCTGTCCCATTGTGCCATTGTTGCTACATGTTATTGTTGTTGTCCCTTTGTGCCATTGATGTCCCATTGTTAGTTATTGCTGCTGTCCCTTTGTGCCATTGTTGTCCCACTGTTAGTTATTGCAGCTGTCCCTTTTTGCCATTGCTGTCCCACTGTTCCTATGTGGCAGTATATAAAATCTCCTCATCAATGAAGAGACCTCTCCAATCAAACAAGTCAAAGCACAAGTTGCCATACTTTTGCACTTCTGTTTATAGGCAGTGTTTTGGTCACTGGTTAGGGCTCCCACTGTAACCTACAAGAACCCAACAGTCATGCCCAAAGCACATCTTAAATTATGTGGCCTCCTCTCCTCTCCAAGTTGAGTGATCACGCTGTTTGAGGAGGCACCTACAATTACTTGTATAGGTGTGTTTGACCCCCAAAATAGTACCTATAGGCCTGCTGCCTAGTCACAACAGAAAGGTCCCTTTACTCAGTTGTTACAAGAGAATATACTTGCGTTTTCTTGCCCAGAACGGTCCCAAGTTATCGCAACTCTCTAGCAAGGTACTTCGGCCCTCCTTCCAGCGCTCAGTGACCTGAGAACATCCCTACAAACCCTCGCCGGGCTAATCTTCCTTACTGTCACTAGGGCATGTTAGTAACCCTCCTTGACTGCGGCTAGGTACAACGTATGATCTTCCTTAGACAACCTATAGAGGGCTTCTCCTTGCAGCGTAGATAACCTTCCTTGACTGCGGTTAGGTCACCCTTGGGACAACATGGAGGATTAGGGCATCTCTTCATGATTGTGTCCTCTATGTTGTGCGTAGGCTGGGGCTGTGTTAGGACTGTAGCTAGGGCTATGTTAGGATTGCAGCTAGGGCAGATTGTTAAACCTCCTTCCTCCTGTGTCTTAGGGCTACATCCTCCTAGATTTCTCTCACACTAACACCCAAAGCGAGTGGAGAGAAATCAAGAGTGTAGTGTGTGTGAAATGACTCTCAAGTCATCTCCTTTTATGCTAAAACGTTGAGCACATGTGGGGGTTATTTGGTTGCTGGCTGACCTTGAGGAATTGTCTTATAACACAAATAAATTCATAACTCCATGAATACTTATTGGAATTAGATGATCTTTAGACCAATCCGACACCTCTCGATGAGAGGAGTCCAAGAAAAATATCAACTACCATAAATAAGATGACCCACATGGAGTTTGGCCCTAGTTGCCAATTTTAACACTCCCTCTCAACTAGGGAGAACTCCATCTGCTGATCCATCTGCCAGATTGGACTATCTCTGCCAATAATGCCTTGCTTTGTTATGCTGAACCATGTAGAAGAAGAATTGATCGAGACTGTCTCATATCATTCTCTACTGACCTGAAGTTAGTCCCATATGAAGAGAGTTTGTCATACCACTCTTACTGATCCAATATCAGTTCCAAAAGAGAGTGAGTTATGTCACTCTTACTAACCCGAAGTCAATTTCATTGATCCCAGACCAATATCACAAGAGTGTCTCAAACCACTCATACTGATCCCAGATCAATGGAGGTCATCCTAACATAGGGAGTATGGTAGATACAACGATGCGTCCATCGATAATACTACTATGGTCCCTAACCCCATTTCCCTGCTCATTGGCCAGATGAGAGGTACTTACCATGAGTCCCAGACTGCATGGGTAGGATGCCATAAGTCACCATGGTGTATCACAAGGGAAGGCTGAACCATTCACCCTGTACACAATGCACCATTAGGGGAGGGTGAGTCGCCCTATGGCCACTAGTTGCTCCAAGAAGTGCCCCAAGCTCGCTGGAGCTCCCAGAGCTCAATGTATGCATCATGCAAGACCCTCATAAGAGGGTCTCTCAACGATTCCAAGTCATTTTGGAAAGTCACAAATCTGACCTTTCCTCAGGGCTTTGACAAAATGTCTGTGACTTGCACATCAGTCCCAATTTGATGGAGCCTTCTTGCTCATTGATGTACCATATCCCAGATGAGGTAGTATCTGATGTCTATATGCTGGAGCAATCATAGAATACGAGATTCCTCCATAACCGAATCCCCCTTTGGTTGTCACAAAAGATCACGGTGGTATCCATCATTTGTCAAACAGCGCACTGCAGAGCTTTTGCAAATAGGCAACTTCACTCGAGGTCATACTCGTAGCTATGTATTTGGTCTCAGTGGTGCTCAAAGCAACCATCTTCTGCTTCCTGCTCATCCAGGATATCAAGCAAAACCCAAAGAGAACCAAACCCATAAGTGCTCTTGCGACCCTCCACACTGCCTGCTTAATCAACATTAGAATAATCATGCAGCTTCACATTTCTGGTAGTGTATCTCAATCCATGAGAGATTGTGCCTAGAAGATAACTCAAATGATTCTTGGCATCAATCCAGTGAGGCTCAACCAAATATGAGCCCAACATGCTAACCGCAAAACATATACTCGGACGAGAGTTCACCAAGAACATCAATGTTAGTATGAGTTTGTGAAACTTAGAGGCATTTCCCAAATTAGGTCCAGTATCCTTACCACATAACTTTTGAAAGTTAAGATCCATCGAGGCAGTCGTGGGTTTGCAGTTCACCATTCTAAATTTGGAATCCAACTCCCTCTTACTTCTGCAAATGAGAGGGTTTGCACCTATTAGAAAGAGGTTGTCCTCGTAAGGTGCCAGTATGAGAGGTCTATCATCCACAACCTTTAAGCAATGGTTTGGATCGGCTCCACTCCTAGTAAATCACAGATTTATCAGACAACTATCAATCCTCTCATATTAAGCCCGGGGTGTTTGCTTCCAGCCACAGAGGGCTTTCTTCCACCTGCATACATGACATTCTCGATCATGAATTTCAAACCCCTCGGGTTGTTCCAAATCCGTGGACCTGCGACATGAGGGGAATGGTCCCCTTGTAAGAGTTTCCTTTGGTACATCTCGGACATGTATCTTCATGCTCTTCTTGAATTCAGGCATCCCTGTCACCATTTGACTCACATCGGGTAGGGCCCCATAATAAGTAGACCTCCGGTGCTATAGATGAGATGTGTCAACTGACATGGTCCCCAATGGACCTTCTTGCAACTTGATACAAATTGCCAATCCTGAACTCAAGGATAATAGCATCTTTGAAAATTTTATTTTCAAACACGTACCTTTCCGTCGATGAATGCCACCTTGAAACCTTTGACTTCCATTGCCGAAATGGACACTATGTTCTTTTTGAGACTAGGTACATAAAGAGATTCTTATAAATGAAGCGAGTTACCCTCCTTCACTTGAGGGGTATCATTCCCTACACCCTTTCCGGGATAGGTGGCATTGACTCCAAGTATAATACCACGATTGTTTCCATCTCTACCAAATTTTGAGAGCACCCTTCTATTTGATGAAGTGCCTTGAAGCACTACGATCAATAAGCCAGATTCCCAAAGTGTCCGAAGGAGAGGGCCAATATAAGATAATGTTTCTTTATCTTATTAGAAACAACATTTGATTCTCCATACCTAGGGTTCCTTGCTTTCTTTGAAGAGTCGGCTATTTCCTTGATGACCTGCATTACCTGTCATTCCTCTGATCATTGAAGATGTCCCTGGAATGATTGTTATCATCATCAAATGATGTGTCCCTACCATTCAGACTTCTTCGCATAAAGGTCGAACTTATTATAAACAAGGCATCTGCCTTTGCTTCCACCCTTAGATCCAGACTTCCCATTGAAGTGATCTTTAGGTAGGCCATCAGAAACTTCCCCTGTGCCATTTTGATAATATTCTCTGCTTTGACTTCACTCTTGGTGAATTTGAAGAGGGATGAGGAATCCTTAATCTTTTTGTCCTTTCCCAACTGTCTTCGGTGATTTCTCTTTTACTCTTGCTTGGGCTTTGTCTTCACCTCAACTATGATACCATGTTAATTTTAGGTATGCTCTATGCTTAAAGCAATTTATTTCAATTTTCATAGTTAGCTCAATATCTTTTCCAGATTAGCAATCACATCAGCATAATAGTAAATTGCAGATAGAACATAAACATAAATCCTAGAAGGCAAGCGAAGACAGGATTACACAAGATGTGACGCTAGCTAGGGACAAACCCCAATGTGGGGAAACCCTTTATCAATTCTTTTTATATGTCCTTAGATAGTTTAGCAGAGAGAGAGAGAGAGAGAGAGAGAGAGAGAGAGAGAGAGATAATACATATACAACAGAAGTCAACATTTTGACTTATCTAAATAAGAGCATAGATCATCTCTAAGAAGATGATACATGAGGTAGTTGAACTCAGTTGAAGACATGCTGCCTCAATTGATTCTCCAAGGTGACTCCATTGGCTTGCTGCACACATTATTGTGTTGCTCCTCATCATCATGCTACACCTCACTATGTTGCACCCATCATCACTATGCTGCATCTCATCATGTTTCACCCATCATTATTGTACCCATCACTGTACTGTAGCCATCAAGATTGTACCCCTCATTGTGCTGCACCCATCATCACTATGTTGCATCTCATCATGCTTCACCAATAATGACTGTACGCATGACTATACTCGAGGGGTTCTAGGTTCAAGATCGTGAGACAAATGTTTGCAGGTTGAAGAAAACCCTCTGTGGGTTAAAGCAAGCCCTTAGGACTTGGTGTGAGAGGATCGATAGCTATCTTATGAAGCTGGGAATTACAAGAAGCGATTCTAACTGAACCTATACTTCAAGGTTGAAAGGGACAAACCTCTCATTCTGGTCCTTTATGTGGATGATCTCTTTCTAACAGGTGAGGACCGTCTCATTCATCAATGCAAGAGGGAGTTGGCTTCTGAGATCATGATGAAGGACCTAGGACTGATGCATTATTTCCTAGGGTTGGAGGTCTGGCAAAAGCCAGGTGAGGTTTTCCTTTCTCAAGGAAAATATATTGTGAAGCTTCTTGAGAGATGTGGGATGGTATACTGCAAGTCTGTGACTATTTTGATGGAACTCAACTTTAAGAAGCTATGTGAAAGTGTTGCTGGGCCCGGATTGGCGAACCCTACCGAGTGTAGTCAATTTGTGGGTGCCTTGATGTTTTTGGTCAACTCCTGTCTTGACATATGTTTCCCTGTGAACACGTTGAGTCAATATATGGTCGAGCCTCATCACATTCATTGGATTGTTGCCAAGAATCTCTTGAGATATCCCAGGGGCACAATCCACTATGGACTGAGATACACTGCCGAGAATTTGAGGCTACATGGATATATAAATGTTGATTGAGCTGGCAGTGTGGTGGATCGTAAGAGCACGTCTGGGTGTTGCTTCTCTTTGGGGTCTGCTTCTATATCTTGGATGAGCAGTAGGAAGCAAAAATCGGTTGCACTAAGCACCGCCAAGGCTGAATACATTGTTGCGAGTATGGCCTGCTATGAAGTAGTTTTGTTGAGGATGCTCTTCAATGAGTTATTTGGGCACATGCTAGATACCACCATGATCTTTTGCGACAACTAGAGTGGGATTTGTCTATCAAAGAATCCCATGTTCCACGACCACTCCAAGCACATTGATATCAAGTACCACTTTATCTGGGATATGATACAACGAGGACCAGTTAGGGTCCAACACATCAGGACAGGTGAGCAGGTTGCAGACATTCTCACGAAGTCTTTGGCGAAGGTCAAATTCTTAACCTTCCGACAGAGACTTCGAGTCGTGGAACAACCCTCCTATGAGGGTCCCGTATGAGTTGGACACAGAGCTCTGGGAGCTCCTCGAGCGTGGGCTACTCGGAGCTAGCTATGAGCGACCATAGGGTGAGTTGTTCACCTTCCCCTAATGGTGCCCTAGATACAGGGCGAGTGGTTCACCTTCCCCTGTCATACCCCATTATGATTGACATGTGTGTAGGGTGAGTGGTTCACCTTCCCTTACCTAGACACATGCATGTAGGGTGAGTGGTTCACCTTCCTCTACGATTGACATATGCATAAGATGAGTGGTTCACCTTCTCCTATGGCATATGAGCAGGATGAGTGGCTCATCTTCTCTTGCTAATGCCTCGACACACATCCTTCATGAGTCCGAGACTTGTGGGAAGTTCCTGTCATCTGGCCATTGAGTTGGGAAAAAATGGTTAGGGACCATAGCACAGTTGCTGGATGCATCATGTACTGCTGTGCTCCTTATGACTAGGATGCATGGTGTTCAACAACTTGATTTGGGATCAAGGATTGACTTTTATCAGTGGAGAGTGTTATGATCTTATAAGTTAGTGGAGAGTGGTATGATCTTATGACTCACTCTCGATCACTTCCTCATTATTACTTCATGGTTCAACAGAGCAGAGCAAAGCAATACAACACAATGATGGCAAGGATGGTACAAGATGACAGGTTGGCATGATGATGGATTGGTAGGTGGAATTCCCCCTAGTTGAGAGAGAGTGTTAAAATTGGCAACTAGGGCCAACTTCCACCTTAGGAAAACTCATATGATGGAGATGACTATTGTATTGGATTCCTCTTTCTGAGAGCTACAATATTGATTAAAGATCATCTCATTCTAACAAGCAGTAATAGAATATTGAATTTATTCTCTCTCCTAGACAAATTGTCAAGGTCGAACACAGTCAAATGTAGGCTCATGAAGCCCAATGGATGTGTCTCTTCACCCTCAACGAATTGTATGAGTAGGAGTGACCCTTCTATCATTTGGACATGACTAATCTCATCACATCATCTTCTCTCTCCTCTCTTGATTGGTTCGTACACTTGGAGGCTCTCTCTTCTTTGGACGTGTGGAAGAAAGGCAAATTTTAGGAGGTCGAAATTTTTGTGATTAGGGCAGTGTTGACCAACGTTGAGGTCAGCACTTTTGCCATGAGTTGACTTTTGTTTTAGGGGTAGTATTTCGATCTTTTCATGTCGCATTCTTTGGCACAAAATTCAAGGTGATTGGGGACTGTTTGAATGTGTCGACTACAACGTTGAGTTTTTGGTTTGGCCGCAACAATTACAAGGTTTGATCAAGTTGTTTTGGGTTGACTTTGACCCTCTTTGTAGGCAACATTTTTCTACTGTTGACCGAGCTGATTAGAGGATGATTTGGGGCAACTTTGACCATTGTTGACTTTCTGGTTAGGGCTGCATTGGCTGTCGATTTGGCAGATCTGTTTTGGGCTTGTATTCATGATATTTGTACTCTCTCTCTCTACTGAACTATTGAAGAATAATAAGAAGATTTGATCAAAGGGTTTCCCCACATTGGGGTTTGTTCCTGGCATACGCCACATCTTGTGCCCTCTTGTCTTGGCTTGTCTTCTGCATATGATTTTATGTTATATATGGATTTACTATCAATGTTTATATGTTAATGTGATTGTTACTCTATATAGTTGGAAATTGTCATTGGGCTGCTAAAAGAACATTGAAGTAAATTGTGCTTAAGCATAGAACATACCATTGTTATCTAAAATTAACATGACCTTACATTTATGTTCATGTTGTCTTGATGATTGGTTGCTTATCGTTTTGACAAACTTTGACAAATCCCCTTGTGCTGGCCTTTTTTGTCTTGCTTCTCCACCAACTTGTTGCACTCAAGGCAGCTGTGAGGCTACTGAGTCCCCCATTGCAGAATTTCTTTGCGCGATGTCTTTGTATTCCTCTGTATGGCTTCCCTGAATTTACGCGATATATGACTAATGCAGCCCAATCTTTTTGTTTGTGCTTGCTCCATAGCTATCGCCGCTACCTTTGCCGTTTACGTGCTATGTTGACATTGTCAGCTTGCACACTCATCCTTGCGACCAGATCTGTCTTGGTTCCTTATTTCAATGGCCCATTGTGCTTGGCACTCGACCAACGCGACCCTGACCCCTTGCACATATCCCTCCCTTTCACTTTGCTCGTGGCATCACTGACTATCGGTTGGTTGTCTCCCATAGTCCTTTCCTTGCGTGACTGTTTGCAATGGATTGGACTTTTGGCTATTGACGACGTCTCAGTGATACCTGCCTGCGACCTTTGTGCGGCCAACTGTTTTCTCGACAACCAATCTCGTTGACAGTCCTCTGCCAGACCCCCATTTGTGGATTGTCTTGGCTTGTCGATTTTGGTCCCTGTGTGCGTAGCCTGTGTTAGTTGCTACGTCTTGATGGGTGGTGACTTTGATGCTATTTCGACTGTGCTTGCCAAACTCTCAACTGTAGCCCAACTGCCTACACAGTGTATTGCTGATTGTGACACTTTGCTGGTGGTCCTCTCGCGGCTTGTGTCGAGTCACATTTCCACCCATTGACACTGTTGGCTGTTGGACTCGAGCCTATTCGTGTCCACCCATGCACATAGACCTTGTTGAGCCACGACTGACCTTTGCCATGTCAGCTTCTTCACTATTGTCACCCTAACTCTACCTTATTCACGTATCAATGGCTTCTATGTCACGACACAGTTCCTCGTCATAGTTTTCGCCATAGCTTGGACTTGTTGAACCTTTAGATTTATGCCTTGTGTTAGTCGGCCCAAGTGGCCTTGGTGGTTGGGTTGGCCATCAGTCTTGTTGGCCACCCATTGCTTCCACGTTCCTTTTTATTTATTTAATTTTTAAATTCATGATCTCAGTGCAATTTTTTTTTCTTGGGCTCCATTTTGCAGTAAAAAAAATTCATTTTCAGATAGTGGTACAGGTTTCACTGCCCTGATGATCCTGTACGAACCTGGCTCCTTGGGAGATTTAGAGATTGGTTTTCCATGTTTCAACATTGATACCATGTTAATTTTCCACTAAACCTAGCGTTGACACTTTGTCGACCTAGCAGATTATAGATCTACTGAATAAATACAAGACAAAGTTTTTAACATTCAACGAAAGCAAAAATTGTAACAACCAATCTCATAAATTGACATTGTTCCATAGGGACGTGCCCCCAGGGTCGGATGCGCGCACCCAAGACGGGGGGACTATTGGGGGCACGTTGGGAGCGTTTCCCCATGCACCCCTTTTGGGAAGATTTGGGGAGAGGCATGGGGGTTCGTTTCCCCAATGTGGGAGACTTGACTCCCCAAAAGGGGTGCTTCTGGGCATCCCCCTTTGTTGGGGGATGCGCCCCCCTTCGAATTTGTTTAATGACCCTTAATATAAAAAATTTGAAAATTAGTGTATAAAAAAACTAAAAAATAAATAAAACTAAACTAACAAATAAAAATTAAACAATGAAAACTTAGGTTTCCTTTTTCATTTCCGCAATCGAGATTTCATTTCCGCTCTTTGAAGTTTGCTCTGCCGCCATCGAGTTTTTACCTTTGCAACCATCGAGTTTTCACTTGCGCCCACGTCGAGCTTAGCCACCATCGGTTCATAGTCGAGCTCTTGCTTGTTGCGCCCATGCTCTCCACAGTCGAGCTCGCCCTTACGCCCATGCTCTCCATAGTCGAGCTCATCCTTGCGCCCACGCTTTGCATACTATTGTCGAGGCTCCACAGTCGCTCGACACTCCACACTCCACATTCACTGCTCGACGCTCGACTTCCATAACACTGCTCGACGGTCGACTCCCATAGTTGTTGCTCGACGCTCAGCTCCACAGTTAAGGCTGGACGCTTCGCACTACATAGGCTGCCATCAACCTTGCCGTCAAGCCTCGCTGCTCCACACTACACTAGCCGCTTGTGGCTTCCACACTTCTCCCGATGACTTGCCTTTGCTGCTGTCGAACCGCCATCCACTCCAACGTAACTCTGTTGAACGCTGCAGGGTGCAACTAGCTTGCTATCGTTGACTGTTGACCCTTTGTTACAACTTACAACATTGCTTGTCGCCGTCGACCATCGACCCTTTGTTGCAGCGTTGCTTACCACCGACTCTCGGTTGTAGAGCCACAGGTCACTACAAAGTTGCTTAATGCATATACGATTTTTTTTTCAACCAACAATTTTGTGGGATTGCTTGACCAAGCTCATCAAAATATTGATGAAGCCACAAGCTCTAAATGAAAATTAAAAGAGATGAAAAATATGCCTCCACCATCTCTTTTTGGGACTAAGGGTTCCCGTTCTTGTGCAGTGGGACCACTCTTGCAAGGATGTATAGTATGTTGAACTGTGATGATACAAATGATGCCATTCTCAAATTTCATTTTGCCAATGGCATTCCTTTCCATGTTAGTCGTTCTCCTTACTACAAGGAGATGGTTAGGGCAATTGCGGCAGCAAGACCCTCATATGTGCCCCTTGGTGAACATAAGTTGAGGATAGTGATATTAGAAAGGCAAGTGGCCAATATTAATGTGCAAAAGGAAACTTTGAGGCAGATATAGGTGAGGGAAGGTTGTTCTATTGTTATGGATGGGTGGATAGGCATTGCTAAACGTCCACTTATCAACATCATTGTTACTTTCTGAGAGGGGTCTTTCTTTCTTAGAGCCATTGATTGTTTTGGAGAGCGCAAAGATGCAACTTTCCAATTTGAGCTTCATCGTGATGCTGTAGAGGAGGTTGGCTCTACAAATGTTGTACAAGTTGTGACAAATGTAGCAATAGTGTGTAGATCAACAACATTAATGATTCAGAGTAAATACAAACATATTTTATGCACTCCTTGTTGTGTGCATGTATTCAATAATGCATTGAAAGACATTGGCAAAATTGAGTGGGTATCTAACTTGGTGACAACTGCAAGAAATGTGCAAATGTTTATCTGCAATCACCACACCTCTTTAGCCATGTACATGTCTCATATGAGGAAGGAATTCCTCAAGCCTACTGATACTAGATATGGTAGTTATTTTCTTTTATTAGAGAGGATGTTGGAGGTGCAATCAACATTGCAGGCCATGGTTGTGACTCCATATTGGAACAGATGGGCAAAATCCAAGACAGAGGAAGGGAAGAAAATTAGGATTTAGATATTGGATAATAATTGGTGGATAGATTGTGGTTATTTGATGTCACTCTTACGTCCTGTAGTTAAGGTCATTCGCTATATTGACACAGATTCTCCTACTCTTGGAGAAATCTATGAGACTTTTGATAGTATGTTGGATCAAGTAAGGGTGGCCATTTGTGAGAAAAATCCTTCCTTAGTTCTATACTGCCCAGATTTGACCCATTATTCGGCGTAGGTGGGATCAAAAGAATACACCTTTGCACATGGCAGCATATGCTCTCAACCCAAATTGTTATGTGGCAAGGACTGGTAGAATTCTTCCCATTGAAGATTCAGAGGTCAAAAAGGGATTTCGAGCCACCATTCCAAAGATGTATAGTTCAGAAGAAGGGACAACAATTAGAAGACAATGGATGCAATTTGCAAGTCTCAATGGTCCCTTCAACAAGCTTGATGCAAGGGAAGATCACAATGATTTAGGCTAGACTGACCCCATTGGTTGGTGGACCATGCATGGGGATGATGCTCTAGAGATCCAATAACTTGCTATTCGCTTATTATCTTAGATTGCTAGTTCCTCTACAGCAAAGAGGAATTGGTCCACATATAGCTTCATCCACTCTATCAAGAGGAATAGACTTTCCTCTAGGAGAGCAGAGAAGCTAGTTGCAGTGCACAGTTCTCTATGTCTTGCACATAGGAAGACACCAGAGTATCAGAGGGGACCAACAACACGATGGGATGTGGATCCAGAGGATAGTGCACCGATAGATGATGAGGATGGACTAGATGAGTTGCAACATGGTTTGGTTGGAGTTCTGTTGGTTACTCAACAGAGCGACTCTGACTCAGATAATGACATTCCCATTGATGGTCTCGATGACTTCCTGCAACAGATGGATGTAGAGGACCAATCATTGAGATTGAGTCCTTGATGTTGATTTTATTTCAGTGCTCATTATCCATTTTTACTTTTCAATTTGAACATTTGAGTTGTGGCACTAGATATTAATGACCTTAGACTGATTCTTGACTCCACTCTTAACTATTTTTGAGTTTGAAACTTTGAGCTATATAAATTTCGTGTTCAAACTTCAATATCTAGTATATAGTAATATTAAATATACTAGTATGTTTTGCTTTCAATTTAGATTCTAAAATGATGAATGATGAATTTAAGTTTTAAATCAATGTAAATTGTAGAATGATGAATGATATGGATCAATGTACAGTGTATTTGAATATTTCATTATTGAAATTTGAATCTCATGGTATGGATGAATAAAGAGTATGTCATAGGAATGATGTATGTATCAAAATGAATGATGAGGATGGGTCAAGATTCAATATATGTCATTATTTGATTCAATTATGAATTTAAATTTTATGTGTGGATCAAATTTCAATGTATTGGTATTACTATTAGTCTATTTAATATGCTTTCATTATTGAACAATGAATATGAACATGAATTATATATATATATATATATATAATCAAGATTTATATACCCCCCATCGCCCCTAAATTTCCCTAAAATTTGAGGGTACTACCACACGTCCTCTTTGTGCGTCTCCCCCAACCCGCGTCTCCCTCTCCCAGAGTTTTGGTGGAACATTGTAAAATGACACACGGATTCTACCCAATCAAATTTTCCATTGTTAACAATGATTTAGAACCTACTTGGGCTCTAATGGCCCAATTGAGAAAACTTAGAATACAAAATAAAACCAATGTTCCACGGGGACTCGCCCCCCCCCAGGGGTCTAGTTTCCTCGCTCCCCTGCGCTCTGGGGACTTGGGGACAAGTAGGGGACGTTTCCCCACGCTCCCAAAATGGAGGAAACTCAGGGGGACGTGCC
Organism: Pinus taeda; assembly: GCA_000404065.3. NCBI lineage: Eukaryota > Viridiplantae > Streptophyta > Pinopsida > Pinales > Pinaceae > Pinus > Pinus taeda. The sequence goes on from APFE030533135.1 coordinate 117,961, forward strand.
AGGGAAACGTTTCCCTTCCTTGAGGGGGCGTTTCCGAAAAGGGGGACGTGGAGGGACGTGGGAGGACGAGGGGGGCGAGAGGGGACGTGGGGGGACGAGGGGGGACGTGGCACACCTTTAATGCATTAAAAACCATTTTAGTCAACTAAATGCTGAACTTAATGTTTAATTAAGAGTTAATTAACATTTAGGGTTTTGGAAAGTCGTTGTTTCATGTTATAAAACCGGCACATTGAACCATGAACAACAAACTCACAACCTTTGCAAGTTCGCTGAGTGCTCCACTCACAGCGTTGGATTTCATTGTTCGGATTCATCATTCCAGAACTCCTCCCTCCCTTTGGTCGAGCGTCCTACAAGCAGCAGCTGACAGCGCCCATCGAGCATCGTGCGAGCAGCACCTCCTTTCAAGCATCATGCGAGCAGCCTGCGTGTGAGGAGCGGACTGCTACAACTTAACAAGTTAGTAACAGTTCATTTCATGAGCTTTTGCCACTGTCGACTGCGTAACTGCGTAAGAATGCTTTTTGGACAATCATCACAATGTCTGTCTCAGAGCAGTGTCAACCAAACTTGAGTCTTGGCTGTGCTGAAGAGTGTGAGTTGAATGCAGCTTCTCAATGTGTATATATTGTAATGAGTCATGACCCTTTGCAATTCCACGATGGAATCCATGAAACAGAAAAATAAATTCCCTCGCTCTAGAACTTCGCTGTAGTAACTTAAAGTTTTATGTCAAGAACTAGTTTGGTAATTAACAAGCCTCTCAGGTTGAGTCGAAGTGCCAAAAATGACTTATTAAAATACTTTTTACACTAGGTTGGCAAGATCTGATTATTAAGCTATATCAGTCCAATGGGTTAGATCTATGGAAAGACAGGCAGTTTAAGTCCACGTCCCCAAAAATGGCTTCTTTTGCCACTTAGCAAGATCTCAAATTAAATTGCATAGTATATTTAATAAACAGTGCCTGTATCATTATTGATTGTATTAGGAATTGTATACAAAGGTAAATTACCTAAAGAAAGTCAGTGAATTAATACAATTTGTTGAAAGTGCAAGCTAGGAAAACCAAGACCTTGAATCGGTTCAATATGGGCTCTCCCCGTTCATGGTGATAGTAGGTTTAGGAAAAGAGCCTACTGTCACATGTTCTGAAAAGTGGATCTGACTATTTTGTTTCCAGGGACCAATTAACCACAAGTATGGGTGAAAAATCCGACTTGTAAAAACTTAAAAGACTGCCTCCTTGACTACCATGCGTTGTGTTGATGAGACCTGACTGAAATATAATATTGTTGATATAATAAGACCTGATTAATATACAGAATGTTAATATTCCACCAGCCACCCAACTACTTTCCTATATGATTTCTCAAAATTCTGCCCTGACATCTAATTTTGATCCGATGTGAACTTAAAGGGTTCAAAATATACATTCGCTCAAAGAAAGAAACCAGCAGGATCTGTAAAATGGAAACTAACTAAGCAGTCTAACAACATGAAAAGAAGAAAGTAACTTCCACTTACGTGTCTATCATTTGTTGCATGAGATTGCCGATGGAAAAATCTATGGCACAAGGTTATGGCTGTCGCAATGGTTACCTGGGAACTGAATAAATAAGTTACAGTCAGCCTATTACTACATTAGGCCTATGGTGACTGGTCTTTACCTGTGGAAAAAGCATCCAGGTTCCGTTTAGTCCAAGTTCCAAAAATGATTTCTTTTAGACTTTTTCTCTAGGTTAGCAGTATCTAAAACAGAATTGTGAAGGTATATCAGACCTATGGGCTAGTCCTATGGAAGCATTGCCAAATAGGCTATTCATATATTAATATTATCAGTTGAAAATCTACGGACTGCCTAACTAATATGTCAAGAACTTAGAAGTCCAGTTTCTCAAAATCATTATACATAATCCACTATAGTTCTGAGTTCTCTCTATGTTTAAGTTTTCTTCTAAGAAGGACAGTTTTCTCTTTGTTTAAGTTTTCTTCTAAGAAGGATTGTGTAAATTTTCAAATTCATTGCTTTCTTGCTCCAGGAATTTTAAATTCTTTAACTCAAGGAATATAACTTACCAAATCAGGTTAATAAATTGTTAATTAATACACTTGGCAGATGTCAATAGCAAACTTAGAAACCACTGTCCAAAAGAAAAAGCCTACCAAAAGAAACACTAGGGAAAATAACAAAAACACAGAACTAGATTGTGCAATAATTGGACTCTTGATGTATGATGTATCAAACTTTACTTTTATAATTTTATGTTAATATTGAATATTCGCTGTTCAATTTTCAATGTTCATAGTAGGAAGTGGAACATCAATATGGTTTAAACTTTAAACTTTAATCATAATGTATGATCATTGATGTATGATTATAAATTAGAATTTTAAATTTAATTATTTATATGATATTATAAATTTGGATAATGTCAATGATATTCATATCAATGATCATGCTTTGCAGCTTTTCAATTCAAACCAAATTGTCATAGTAGACTCAGTTAATAAATTATATTTTATATTATAAATTAAGACCCTGACGCTCCCCCACGTTTCCTAAAAAAAGGTAGGGAGCTTTTGCATAGGCCACTCCTGCGACCCTCGCTCCCTCGCCCCCTCGTCCCGGAACCTTGGTGGAACATTGAATAAAACTGTATTTGATCCAACAGATCTGCCCTAGATCGTGCTCGATCTTCTCTGGATATCTGGATCTCCAACCTCTTTTCATTCACTCTGACCTTGCACACTACTCGTTGAGATGCCTCTCTCAGTCTTGTCTTGCTGTAGTGTATCTTTCCCCTCTCCCCAACCTTGCTTTTATAACTATACATTGAGCTAAATCCCTAACCCTAACATCAATAGTAAAGATTAAAACATAATCACTAAATTAAATTAATTACTTACTTAGGTTAAGTTACATTAACAATCTTTTCTCACACTTGAGCAAGTGTTCTGAGTAGAATGTGGGCGATTTTTGCATTCCTAGACACATGGTTTGTGCATAATTACCTACCTGAGCTACAAACATCAACACATTGAGCATTTCTGAGTGTGCCATAATGTCAGTTGACACTAAACTTTTGAAAAATATTTCTTTTTTGACTTTGTGGGGCTAATAATGTCCTTTGCTATTGTTGCATGGGCTTCTTGAAGACTTGGGTACTATTGTAAATGATTGAAGGGGAACATGTTTGATATTGTAATTTTGATTTCATCAAAGTATTAATTAATAATGTAATAAAGTGGAAATAAGTCACATGTAATAGATATCATTTGTTACATGCTACTTATTTCCACTTTATCAGATTATTAAATAATACACTAATGAAATCAACATTACAATATTTAAAACCTTTTCTTAGTGGTGATTTCATTTTCCACAAGTCCTAGCATCTCTCAATTTTTTTAAAACATCTAAGTTCTCCCTATTGAGTGCTTTGTTGAAGATGTCTGCCACCTGATCTTAGGGTCTGCAGTAAATCATCTCCATGTCTTTGTTTTACCCTTGTTCTCTGATATAATGATGATGAATTTCAACATGTTTTGTTTTTGAATGATAAATTGGATTTTTTGTCATCTTGATGGCACTTTGGTTTTCACAATGTAAAGTTGTAGGTTGCATTTGTGAGGTTCAAATCACTTGAAATTCTCTGCAATCACACTGTTTCACTAGTTGTGTTGACAATTGCTTTGTATTTTGCTTTCATTGTTGAATGTGCAACCAAACGTTGCCTTATACTTGCCCATGAAATCACTTCACTACAAAGGGTAAAAGCATAACTTATTGTAGATTTCCTGTCATTTGTGTCACTTATTTCATTTGTATTTGAAAAGCCTTTCAACATGAAGTTATCATTCTTCTCCAATACAACACCAAAATGTGAGGTACC
>APFE030533135.1:121936-195768 GCA_000404065.3 Pinus taeda
ATATATATAGTACTTTGTTGCGTTTCAATGTGCGTGCTTGAACCAATTTAAAAACTTTGATAAAATTTGAACTGCAAAAGTTATGTCTAGTCTAGTTGTTGTAACTAGTAAGATAACCAATCCTTATACAATCTGACAATAATGCAATTTGCTCACTACCTCAGATTCATCATCTTTCAAAGGCTTTAAGCTTACCTCCATTGGTGTTTTGTTGGGATTACCTTTTTCCATTTTGAATTTTTCCAATGATTTCAAAGTTTGTGAGATGAAATTCCTATTTGTTTGTTGCCAAAATTTAAAGCCAAAACAATAATGTAACAATCTTGGAATATCCCAGTGAATTTTTGACCTTAGGGTTGATAACATATGACAATATTTGATCCAGAATCACAATAAACTTTCAACAATATGAAAGTGGAAATGCAATGAAATAAGTAAACAATGTTAAACAATATATATCTGATTTCAATGTCCATCTTAGGGCTATTGCAAGCAGTAGAATTTCCTGTACAACTCTCGATAATTTAATAACATAATTGTGCTAAATATTCTAACAACTAGCTATATATCAACTCTATTATTTACTACTTTAGCAACTCACTATTTATCAATTGTAAATCTATTCAGATCCTTGATGCTCACTATGTTGCTCCCAAGACTTACTATGTTGTTAAGGAGGATTGTGATAGACCCTTCCTATACAAAAATATCCTTGCTAAAGAAATCCACTCTCTAGGAAGGTTATTTGGATGCTCTTCTCTCCTAATTCAATCCTTTATATGTCACACACTGGGCTTCAAGGTCATGCGTGATCCCAGACGATTTGAATAAGGTATCTTCTGCCTCAAGATAGGTTCAGTGCTATACCGCTACCATAAAAATAGTCTAAGGAAGGGGCACTAACCTCAGACCATGCCCTTGAGGATCTTTGTTGTCCTTGCTATGAGTTTGTTGCTCCTAGAATCTTGATGTAAACCTCAAGGAACTCGGTTAGACAAAGAAATACCACAACAAGCTTCTGCACTAATTTTGTCCACAGGAAATTTCCTTTTTTTTGCTTGCCAGATAAACCAGATGAAGGATTGCCTTTAGAAGAATTAAGCCAGACAAATAAGGAGAGAAAACTGACTAGGGTGGAATCTTTCACCACTGAAATCAATCAAAGAAAAAAGGGGTCTTAAAACCCTTAGAGCCTCAACTCACAAAACAAAACTGTCTAATTCAACCTTGATGTGAAAATGATTTCTCCTCTCTCTTATTTATAGATTCCTTATGGGGTCTCTTCTTATTTTGCCTCGATTACAAGTTTAGCCCCCAATTTTGGCTTCTTTCACAAGTTTTGCCCCATTTAACCCAAATTTACCCAATGTTGCCCCAAAAACATTTGATAATGGGTTTCGCCCTTTATCATTGACTATAGTCTACGGGGTTGGATAACGTCCTCTTTAGGTAGGTTCAACCATCTAATGAGATATTCTAAGATCATTTTGCCCCTCAATCTCCTTTCTCGAACTGCCATGTTTGCTTTCAGAATCAATTCTAGCTGTCCTTCTTTGTCCAAAGGGGGAAACTCCATTGAAGTAGTAACATGCTGCCCAGTGGCCTTCTTAACACATGATACATGGAAGATGTTGTGAATTTTGCTTCCATCTGGCAACTCCAGTGCATATGCTACCTTATCGATTTCCCAGAGTAATTTGTAAGGTCCATAAAACCTTGACTTCAGTTTTTCTGCATCGTTTTTCTGGAGTGTAGATTGTGTATATGGTTTGTAATCTTAAGTAAACAATGTCTCTTATCCCAATATTGCGTTTTGTCCGGTGCTGGTTTGCATATATCTTTTGCTGGTTTTGGGCAGTTCATAGGTTCTCCTTGAGTATCTTAAGAATGTCTTGGCTCTCTTGTATCCTTTTGGGGCCTTGCTATCCCTAAAGGACAAATCAATAAAAGATGGGGCGTCATATCCATACAGTGCCCTGAATGGGTTCATCCCAATAGACAAGTGATAAATGGTGTTATAATAGTGCTCCATGAAATGCAACCACTTGATCCATGCCTTCTGCTTTCCCGTCACATAGTGACACAAGCACCCCTCAATCAATTTAGTGACGATCTCTGTTTGGCCATCTATCTGAGGGTGATAACTAGTACTAGGGGCCAATTCCGTTCCCACTAGCATGAAGAGTTCCTGTCATAATTCACTCATAAATCTGCTATACCGATTACTAACTATACTTTTAGGTAGTCCATGGAGTCTGATCACCTCTTTGAAGAAAAAATTTGCTAGCTGCATGACGTTATAATTAGTTGGAATCTCAAAGCAATGTACAAATTTAGTCAACTTGTCAACCATTGCATAGATGCAATCCTTGCCTTGTACCTTGGGTAGACCTATGATGAAATCCATTGAGATCCTCTTCCACTTTTGTTTCAAAATCGACAAGGGTTGGAGTAGGCCTATAGAATGCGTGTGCTCGATCTTTTTTTGCTCACAACTTACACACTCCTTGACATATCTCAATACATCATCCTTGAGGTCCTTGCATGAAAACCTTTCCTTGACCTGTTAGTAAGTTTTGGAGAAACCTTGGTCTCCTGCTAATGGTGTGTCATGTGTAGCCTTCAAGACTTCTCCTTGAGTGTGGATTGAAAGACCAAATATATGCTGTCCGTATAGAAAATGATGTCATCGACTATTTTGTACCTGTCATCTTGGATGAGGTTGTGTGAAAGCACAATTAAACTTATTTTTGGAGTATTCCACCAATAAGTGGGCCTTCCAATCTTCTGTGATTCTCATGAGTGAAGATGTTGCTGGTTTCCTAGAAAGTGCATTGGCCACAATGTTCTTTTTGCCTTTTACTTACTTGATATCCGAATCATAGGCATGGATCTTACTTACCCACTTATGTTGTCTTTCATTTAGGTCCCTTTGCTCCAAGAAGTGAGGTGAGCTGTTGTGATTTGTTTTGGCCAGAACCTGCTCGCTACCAAGTATTGCCTGAATTTCCCCAAAGCGTGCATAATAGCAACCTCTCTTTGTTGTATATGGAGTTGAGTCTCTCTGGATCTTGGAGTTTTCGACTTTCAAATGCAATTGGGTGTCCCTTTTGCATTAATACAACTCCTTTCCCTTCTCTTGACGCATTGCACTTCATACAAAAGGTTAGTTGAAGTTGGTAAGTGCCAATACTAGGCATGAGCCTATCACTATTTTGTTAAATGCTTTATCCGACTCTTCTATCCACTTGAATGCCCCTTTCTTTGTCAAATCTGTAAGCGATGCGCCTAACTGAGAGAATATTTTGACGAATCACCTGTAATACTTGCAAACATGAAAGAATCCCCGTACTTTGCTAGGTTTCTTGGTGTAGGCCAATCAAATATTGCTTGATCTTCTCTTGATGCATGTGTACTTTTTGCACACTGATAATATATCCCAAATACAGAATCTCGGTCATCCTGCATTTACACTTTGATGCCTTGACATAGAGTGGTTGCTTCTCCATAATGCTCAAAATCTCATCCATATATTCCAAGTGTTCCTTCAATGTTTTGCTGTATATGAGGATGTCGTCGAAGAATACCAGTAGGAATTTCTGTTAAAGATGTAGTTCATACAAGATTGGAAGGTGGCTGGCGCATTAGTCATTCCAAATGGCATGACCAGGAATTCAAAATGCCCATAGTGGCTGAAAGTTGTCATAGGCACATCTTGTTCTCGGACCCAAATATGATGACATCCTGATCACAGATCAGTCTTTGAGAAATATACTACTCCATGCAATTCAGTTTGCCGATCCTGGGAATAGGGTAACTATACTTGATGGTCTTTTTGTTTAGTGCTCGATAGTCGATGCACATCCTCCATGTGCCATCCTTCTTCACCAAAACTACCGATGAGGCAAATGGGCTTGAACTTGTTCTGATGTGGCCCATAGCTAAGATTTCTTTGATGGCCTTTTCAGTTTCATCCTTGAACTTCTTCGGGAGCTTGTAAGGTGTGGCAATTACAGGTTTGGCCCCTTCTTCAAGTTTCACGGTCTGCTCAAAGCCTTTGTTAGGAGGCCTTCTCGAGGGAATCTCACCAAACACTTGGTTGTGCTTATTCAACAATAGCTGAATGTTTGCTTGGTACTTCTGTTTACTATCAGACGTCTTCTAGCTTGCAATCATACATTTTGTCGCATAAGCTATATTCGCATGCCTAAATATGGCCTCCATTCTTTTATGTGAAACTGTTTGGGGGCCGCCATTAGACATACCTCTCAATTCTGCCTTACTTCCATTCGATGCTTTGAATTCCATCTCCATTGCTTGGTAGTCCATTGTGATCTTTCCCAATGAGTATAACCACTGAACTCGCAACACAACATTGGTATTTGTGAGTTCTATTACATAAAAATCATTAGTGAATGTATAGTTACCTAGTGTTATGCTCTGACGTGGGATCATCTGTGTGCAAGCCAGTCTCTACCCATCAACTACCATCACGTCAAAGCCCTCAAATTCTTTTGTGGGAAGACCGCTTCTTGTTACCAAAGCTGTATGAGTAAAATTGTGTGTAGCTCATTGTCCCTTTATGACCCCCCTGATCCTCAAAGTTTAATATTTGGGGGTTCATGAAAGAGTGGCAATAGTACCACCCTTGATTTTTGGATGGGGTTTGTCCTCTTCGTTAGACTCCTCAGTGCGCTGCTCTTCCTCGGGGCTGCTAGGTTCATTGCTTGGTGCAGTTGCTTGGTCTTCTTCGTCCTCGCTGTTGGACACTACCTCAATATAGTGGATTTTACCTTTGCCGAAGCATCGGTAACCAGGGTCCCGTGGTTCATTGCAAGTGAAATAAAGCTTATTCCTTCTAAACTCGCTTCGAGTTTCATCGTACAACCTATCCTTTCTGGTCCAATCTTTCTGAAACTGATTCTTATTTTTGTCCTTCAAAGGGACTAGTGGCTTAGATGGGAATTTTGCCTTTGGTGCAACATCACTCATATTTCAAGTCTTGGTGATGGTGTCATATAAGGTAGTATGCTTGAAAGCCCTTACCCATACATGCAGCGGCTCAGCTAAAATTTCTAGAAACAGTATATTCAACCTCTGCTCAGAAATATGTCACCATGACTGCTAATTGCTGGAATTCTGAGATGTATGATTGCAGTGTCCCGGTCTGCTTGAGTTGTTCTAGATCTCCAAAGTGTATATTAGGATCCTTCCTGTCGAAATGTTCTATCAATATTTGAGTCAAGTCCACATAAGAGGTTATGCTGGAGTGCCCCAAGCTGACCAGTCCATGGTACCACCATTCATGTGCCTCCCCTTCCAAGTGTATGTGGCAAATTTGATAGTGTCTGCTTCCAACATGGGATTAAGTTGTAAGTAGGTGTCCAACTTTTGTACCCAAGCCCTTGTTGAACACTTAGATGATCCATCAAAAGAGGGAATCGATAGTTTACCCACCTTGCGCATTAGATCATGTTTATATTGTCCCCTATGTCTATTCCTTGTATTTGATGTTGCTGTACTCTTGAAAAGTCATGGCAGGCCATACATTTTCCCTTAGTGCTGCATACTCCCGAAAATATTCATCAAAGTTTATTTTCTATTTTTCTGTTTCTTGGGTTGTTAACAATTGGGATAGTAGGGGCCTATGATTTCTCCCATTGGTTGCCCCTGCATTAGATTGTGCAAAGATATTGAAAAAGCCAGGATTATGGCTGCTGCTTCCTTCAGCAAAATCCTTGTTACCAACGTTCAGTCCGTTAGCAGCTTTGTTACCTATGTTGTTTAGATTTCCCATGATCTGGGCAAAAAACTGTGTCATTTACTGCTTTCCTTGGGCTCTTTGCTGTTGCCCCTATATTAACAATTGGGCTATTTGCTGCTGCCATTGGATTAGGACATTCAAGAGGTCACTAGGATCTTGTTCTCCTTGTCCCCCCCTATCCTCCATAGCTGAACTGTGGGTAATTATTTTCCTTTTGACTGTAACGTTACTCCTATCTTTTGGAAGCATACAAGGCTCATATACTCACACGCTGGCAGGATGCATAGCTCTGATACCAGTGTAGTGCCCTTAGGGAATTTTTACCCTTACGGTTGATAACATATGACAAGATTTGATCTAGAATCACAATAACTTTTCAACAATATGAAAGTGGAAATGCAATGATATAAGTAAACAATGTTCAATAATACATATCAGATTTCAATGTCCATACTAGGGCTATTGCAAGCAGTAGAATTTCGTGTACAACTATTAATAATTTAATAACAGAATAGTCTAACGAATAGCTATATAGTCTAATAACTAGCTATATATCAACAGCTCTAAATAGTCTAACAACTAGCTATATGTCAACTCTGCTGTTTACTACTTAGCAACTCACTGTTTATCAATTGTAAGTCTTTCAGGATCCTTGATGCTCACTATTATGCTGCATGCAAGACTTACTATGCTGTCGAGGAGGGTTCATGACAGACTCTTTCTACACAAAATTATCCTTGCCATGTAATATCCTCAGACCTTGCTATGCTGGCTTTACTGCTGTCCTAGGGGGAGCCGCTGTCTAGGAAGGTTGTTTGTATGCTCTGTTATCCCAATCCGAACCTATATATGTCATAGACTGGCCTTCAAGGTCCTGCGTGATCCCAGATGATCTGAGTAAGGTATTCACTACCTCAGGATATGTTCAATGCTGTACCGCTGCCCTAAAAATAGCCTCAGGAAGGGAGGCTAACCTCAGACCATGCCCTAGGCCTTCACTGTCCCTGTTATGAGTCTGCTGCTCCTAGAATCTTGATGTAAACCTCGGGGAATCGGTTAGATGAAGAAATACCACAACGAGCTTCTTCACTATTTTTGCCCATAGAAAATCTTCGTTTTTTTGCTTGCTAGATAAGCCAGATGATGGATTGCCTTTAGAAGAATTATGCCAGCCAAATGAGAAGGAGAGAATGCTGACTAGGGTGTAATTATTCACCATTGAAATCAATCAAAGAGAAAGGGGGTCTTAAAACCCAATGAGCCTCAACTCAGGAAACAGAAATATCCAATTCAACCTTGATGAGAAAATGATTTCTCCTCTCTTATTTATAGATTTCTTATACGGTCTCCTCTCCTTATTTTGATGTGAGAGGTTACAAGTTTAGCCCCCAATTCTAGCTTCCTTAACAAGTTTTTCCCTAGTTACCCCAAATTTACCCATTGTTGCCTCAAAAACATTGGATAATGGGTTTCCCCCTTTATCATTGACGATAGCCTACGGGGTTGGATAGGCTATTTTGTCCTCCTTTGGCCAATTAATTGGAAGAGGACATTATAAATCCTAAGTGAGTCATACAAAATGATTTAGAAATCCTGTCTTTTTCTTTCCTAAATCAAGTCATCACTGCTGTTTGTAATTAAGTCATCAACATCTACAACCATAATGATAATTCCTCCTTTATGTTTTGATATAGACATTAGGATTAAAATCACTTATCTTGAAACTTTTTGATTAAGATATGTATTAATATTTTCATACCATGCTTGAGGGGCTTAGCTGTGTGATTGTAGAATGAGCACATTAATGAGGGAGATTAGTTCTAACATTCAAGGATATATAGAGGAACATCCAGATGGAAATTTTGTTGCACTATATGGGAGTGTGGTGGTCTCTCGGGGGGGGGGATGTGTGTTGTTTTTCTTGGAGTCATCAGGGGATATTGAAAGTAGATAAGACTAGCATGACTTGATAAAATCTTCGAATAACAATATTATTAGTTACAAAGTTGTTTGAATGATTTCTGCTACTAGGGAGGCATTGTTTTTGGGAATAAATATCACAACTCAATTCTTAGAGTCCTCCACTTCGAAGTTGTATTACAATGAATTGCATTGTGTTGGAAATTACACATTGATAGGTTACAATGTTGTTTGACGAAATTTTGAAAGCCTAGTGCATTCTACACTTTCTACAACATCTAAGGGTTGGATAACACCTTCTACAGTAAACATCTACAACTTGAAGGGTTGGATAACACCTTCTACTTCAAATAAATGGATGAAGACATCTCCATGAATAACAAATTGAAGATGGTTGTTATATTGATAAGGATAATAATGATGTATATAGGGGGGATGTCTTATTTATAATAGTAAGATTAGAAAACCTTAATCCTAAGATTATGTCACTTGTCTAGGCCTTTATTATATGAGGGTGGCATTTGTACACACATTACTTTATTACAATGGTATTAACTGTGTTGTGAGTAGTTACACAACATGCCCTTCCCCCTTATAAAAGGTTTTGCTTACAAAGTTTTAAAATACAACCAAGTGGGTGCATTGTATATTGCAAGTGATATACAACTAGCACCTTGAGTCACTTTAAATCAGGAAATTCACTTTATAGCTTAAGTGACATGCACTTTACAATAAAATTACTTAAAAAATGAAGGTCAAGATGTGAACATTTAACCACTTATTATCAAAAAATACCACTTAACCAAATGAGTTAAAACAAGATTAGAGATAAAGCATAGGAAGAGAAATATGGTTTTGTTTTAGTCTTTGGCAACTCGAGCATCTATGGTTCCTTGCCTTTTTGCCAGAACTATTGCTTTTTGCAGCCATGCAATTTGTAATTATATCTGTCTACTTGTGCTTGGAATTTGTGTTTTTTCAGTTGACATATGATATTCCATTCCATCTTCTTCAACCTAAAAATTCGCTTTGTTCACACCTAGAACCTCTTGCAAGCTTATTGAGTGCCCCTCTAACACGCCCTGTAATTTTACGTTGCCTCCTATCAAATTTATGTTTTCATTGCCTTTAGGATTTCACTCTACACTCCCCACAATTGTAATGTTGCCCACACTATGGCTTCTCTCAAATAAGAGTATCCATTGAACACCATAATTGATAGTTGCATTGTCATTGTCATTTCTGGCCTTCACTCCACACCATCGAATTTTGTTGCTAGATTAGGCTTTTGAAAGTTACCCTCTTCCTTGACATTTACTTCTTCCTTGGCCTCACGGTTTATTTCCGTCCTCTTCTACAATTGGATCCACATCCCTGGTAGATTTTGGACACTTCCTTATATGTGAACCCCCATAATTCTAGAAAGAGGGTTCGTGGTTTGCATAATCCATGGCCCTTTTTCATTCCAATTGTAGTTGCAACGTCTCTTTGATTTCATATGCAAAGAACTTGAAGTGTTCTTGAAACACAACCTACGAGTTGAAATTAAATTCTAGTCATTTTATGTCCTTTTGTTTCGTCTTAAGTAGAAAGAACTAGGGCATAACACCAACAAAGCTCAATTGAAGCACAATGATAAGATGCATAAACCCTACCCCTACAAAGCTCAATGTCATGTGTTTAGGGCTTTGTTACATTAAGGTGGTCTTTGTATACATATATTATTATTATTAAGATATTACCTATGTTGTGATTAGGTAGGCAACATGCTTTATATTGGCTCTCAAGTGCTCTGATACTACTTGCTGCATGTAAAATGTAAATAATGTAATATAAATAGTAACAATGGTGCCTTTGCACACGCACGGATTAGATAACCTTGCTATTGTGAATAAATGGATGAGGACATCTCAATGAATAACAACTTGAAGTAAGTTGTTATATTGGTAAAGATAATAACTAAATATGCAAGATGGGAGGAAAACCTTGTTTATTACACAAGATGTGTAAACCTAAGCTTATGTCACATGTGGAATCCTTTATTTTATAAAGGTGTCTTTTGCACACATGACCTTATTACAAAGATACCACCTATATTATGATAGGTACACAATACAACTGTTAGAAACAACATCAATAGAGAAAAGTTAAAAGCATGGATTATCTCACATAATCCAATTTTACAGTTAGAATAGGCAGAAAAATCTTGCTAAAGTCTCTAGAAACAAGCATCACACAACAATATTGAGTGCTAGTCAAAGGTTATATAAAAATTACAGTTTTTGTAAAAATGGCTTTGATTCGAGTTGGCAGATCTTAAAGTTCGAAGATACATGCCCTTCACAATGCTTATAAAGTTATATGCTCTATTGTGGTTTGTAGGCATCAAGTGAGCACTTAAGTTTATAGGAGTTTCAAATTGATAGTAATGGTGGTTTGGCTATTTTTTTCAAGGAAAACCTCATCAAAAGGCCTTTAAATAAACAAGGTGAATTAATGGTGCTGATTATGTCATCTAACCCCAAGGGAATCGAGTGGGTTGAACCTATGATCTCCCAACTTTGAGAGGTAATATGTCTTGCTCCATGAACAATCGAGCTAATTGTCAAGGTTATGTTGTTTGGACTATACTATTTCGAGAATATGAATTTGAGATTTCCTTATCCTTGGTGTTAATCATATACATGATAAATTGTTCAAGACAAAAGGCTTTTCTGGTGGCAATACATTTTTTGCCTTTTCATAGCAAGTATAAAGGTAAGCTTGGCAAGTAGAAGCTTCCATTACTAGGATCCTACATTCTAATGCATATGCAAAAAAATGGATTTGCAAAGGTTTGTTAGGTGAACTTATTTTGCAGTGATGAGGTTATTTCATTGCGGAAGCTTGATTTTTGAACATCTGTTTTGAAGTTGTGGGCATCATAAAATTAGTTGTAAGAAAGTTGATTATCAATATTAAGTTCTTCAAGTTCGTATAAGTTACATATTGTAAATGTTGTGAAAAGTTGTCACCACAGTATAAGTAAAAAAATGAATTTCTGAAATGAGGTGGACATGGAAAATCATGATGACATTCATTTGTTTCATTTCAAAATTGTTACGGGGGCATTGAAGCAAATCCTAATCAAGGGGTTACAAGCACATCAAAATAGCACAACATTGGTTGCGGGTATGCATTTGGTGGACTAGAAAACATCCCAAATACCAAATTAGGTATGGAAGACATGAAAACATGCATATTTTTACATAATTCAAGATAGCTATGGCATCCATGATTCCATTGTACATCAATGATAAATTATTCGAGCATCAACCATCTAGATTCTAGCAATTACAAACATACATCAAATTTTTAAGAAAATCATAAAACATAAAACATAAAACATTTAGAAGATAAAATCATCAAATATTCAAGTAACTTATCTAGCAAGTGAGGAATTGTCAACACGAGTCATGTCCAAAATTCAAATAATAATGTTTACAAAATAGGCCACTTGGCCACCACCAAGGTTCAAGTACACACCGAACTAGGAAGAGTAAGATAAAAAAGTTCAAATTCACAACACGAGTCTACAAGTCTAATCTATGACAAAAGTAGTAAAATATGAATATATCTACTAATCTCTCCTCCTTCCACCACGAACAGGACGTGAGCCTCCACATGGTGGCAATGAAGAAGATGGTGGCTCTAGAAGTTGTGGCATTGAATGTGGAACTGATGAAGATGAAGCCCTTGCTGTTGGTGTTGAAGCATGAAACCTAGGAACCAGATGGGGTTGGCATCTCAACTTGATCATCATCATCATCTTGGATAAGAGCATCCTCCAATTGCTCTAATTGCAACACTCCATCCTCCAAATTGGGCTCCTCAAATTTCTGTCCCAAACCTTAGGTCTTTATTAGTCTTTGCATCATCACAGTAATGGGACAACAATCACAAGTTGTAGTGAACATTAACCAAGCTCTCTGCCTGGTCGCAATTTAAGACCTCCAACACCTCTTTGCAGAAGAAGTGTTTTCCACCTATGATAGCACCCGCAATGACAAAGTTTGTAGCACCACTCAAAAGATGAAAAATTATCTCGATCCTAATTACATGCGTGCTCCCAAATGGACCAGTGCTAAGCGTATAGTTGCTCAAATGTTTCCGTACCATGGCAACGTCCTCCTCATTAGGTACTAATTTATCCAATGCTTTTATATAACCAGATAGAACCTCTGGATCTAGGTGTGGTTTTTTCTTGCTCCCCCCCAGGTGTTGGTGTTGAAAGCCATGATGGATGATAGTATTTAGGTGTCAAAACATATGCTAAGGCACACAATGGAACGTTTAGCATATCCCAGCGTTTTTCCACCTCTGCATGAATATAATTATACAAGGTGATATCTCTAGGCTCAATAATGTCTTTAATCTGCCCCAACATGCTACTATCCATTTGCTCATACACCTCCCCAGTTATTGGTTGATCTGAATTTGCAAACTTGATCATGTAATAAATTGGTTTGGTGGATTGCAAAACATAGTTAATCTGTGACCAAAAGTACCTGTCAAGAATAGTGTCCTTGGCTACATTAGCACCATCTCTATTAGTGTTAATTTTGTCCCATGATTCGGAGGTCACCATATTAGTTAAAGCTTGTCTCACCTTCACTAGTTGCCTAAAGGTGAGGTAATAACTTCCAAATCTTGTTTTTGCAAGTTTATGCAACTTCAACTTGGAGTAAGTGCCATGAAAGTAGTTTACCCTTGTATGCCCTGTAGGCTGCGATAAATTTAATGAGTTGCTTCCCTCTCTTGTAAAGCTCATTATTCCATCCACATTATTTATGCTTTACAAGATCATGCACTAAAAGGTTCAATGTGTGCACCAGGCACCCAAATCGAAAGATGTGTGGATGAGTACGCTCGATAATTTTTCCTGTTGCGTCATAATTTGCTGCATTATCAGTGATCACTTGAACCACATTATTAGGACCAACATCTTTGATTGATTGCAGTAGGAGATCTGCAATGTTTTGGGCAGTTGCACTGACGAACGAGTCATGATATGTAATAAATACTGCACCACTCGGAGAAACACTAAGAACATTGATCAAATGTTGGTTTCTAACATTTGTCCACCCATATGATACAATGGATACCCCACAATCCACCCAGTCATTTGTAAAACGTGTCAAAGCTCTTTGAACCTTTGCTTTTTCTCTTTTCTAATAACACTGTTCTAGCTTTCTCGTAGTTGGGGCTCTCTTGTATATTTTTGGGGCTTCATTGATGGCCTTAACCATATTGTGCCAATAGGGAGAGCAAAGCACATTGAATGGTACACTGCAAGCACAAAGAAACCGAACTATCTTTCCATCCACGTCATCCCTCCCAACAACATTTAGGAAATCCCCTATTGTTCTTCTACTTCTAGAGATTGCAGAAGTACCATGAGGAAATGAGCTACCAAATCTAGAGGTTGCACTTGATTTAAGCCTATGGTCCTCAGCCTAATATTCAAGCCTATGGTCCTATTATTGCTATGCAATTCATGGTAATGTTAAATTCTCAAAGTAAATGTGACTTCCTCCTTAATTTTTCATTTCCATCCTTCTCTTTAATTTTGTAAAAATGGCATTCTCCTTAATTTTCCATTTTCATCATTTTACTTAAATTTTCAACATTACCATAAAATGACTCGGGGTTTTTGAGAGTGGTTCCAACCTCATTGGATTTCATATGGAGAAAGTAGAATTTTAAATTTCACTCAAAATCCAACAAAGTTAACAATTTTTCAGGATTTCAGGATTGCGGGAATTGCAATGTTTCGATTGGATTTTGTCATCTACGAGGGTAAGGAACTAGTAATTAATAAAGGGCACCAATCTCTCTATGTACTTTGATGTTAGTAGCATTGGTTGTTGACCTTCTCTATCATGACTACTAAAAATGTACCCATACACTCAAACAAAATCTTACTCATGCTACGTTTTTTTCTATCTTTATTTTAATGCTTAGAGTGTTATATTGATGACGAAGATCCCAATATAGGCAATGATTTTGATGATATGTAGGTATTTGTTGTAGCATGATTTTTTTGATGCTAGAGGCCATCTAGAGCCTATTTGTTGATGTATTTTCGGTTCAGGGATGGATTGCACTCAATGCTATTTTTGGTTATTTGCATATAAAGTGTTTGGATACCGGTTCCAACTGGTTACTGGTCCACAAGGTTTTTCGGTTTGATCACTAGTTCGGTTCTGATAACATTGATATGTATATTGGGCTATATAGCAAATGAAGTTTGCTCACATGTCTATATCATACCAGAAAACATTCATATTCAAATTTCAGATGTGTTTACCAGCATTACCAAAGTTGTAAAACTCTTTGAAGATGAATGACATACATCTGGGTGAACTGTTGGTAATGAGTTGAAAATATGGTATCGGAATCACCACAGCCATAGAGTTTTGAAATAATTGATTTGGCAATTTCTATGGATGCTTACACCGTCATCGTCAGAAGACTCTGGTAAAGATGACACCAGAATGTTTTTTGATCACGGAGTTGGTGGATCATCTCAAGTTGCATTTGATCAGAAATTGTTGTTTGAACTTAGGGTATGAAAATCTTGTGGGTTTTGTGGACTTCCAACAGGGTTGAAGAACAAATAATACTTGTTTGCATTGGAGATTTATTCTTTGTTGTATATGGAACTTGCTGTGTGGTAACTGTGTTCAGGACCTACTTGTTAATGTTGAGGAAAGAGGCAAGAAATATCAAATGGGGAGGTTTGACAAGAAAGTTGGAAGAAAAGAAATGAAGTTGTGTTTTGCGTAAAGTGCATTATGCATGTGATCGTCATAAATGGAGTCAGAATGTATGATGGGACAAGTGGAAGGGAAGCAAAGTATTTGCTCTGGTTAACTGAGGGCATGGTTGATATGGGTATGTTGAGGGCCTGATGCGAGAAGACTTATAGCAACCATGATGTCAGTGTGTTTTTCAATCATGGAGCTGGTTGATGGTCTTAAGTTTATTTGATCAGAAATTCTTTTTGGTATGTGGGGGATGCATGATTAGCTTGTGGGTTTTGTGGACTTGAAGATGGTGGAAAGACAATTAATACTTGTTTGCAATGGAGATCTTTTCACTCTTTGTTGTATTAGGAATTTAGGACCTTGCAGGGCAGTAATTATGTACAGGACCCATTGAAAGAAGCAAGTGGTGGAAAGTTCTGCCGTGAATATTGGTTGAAATTAAATAATGTTGTATGCTGTGTAAAGTGTATTATGCATGTGATTTTGATAAATGGAGTCACAGGCGCAGTCAAATTGTATGATGGTACAAGTGGAAGGGCAGCCAAGCCTAGTATTTCTATGGATAACAGACAATGTGGTAGGTAGGGGCATGGCAAGGCCCCAATGTATATGGTCTGCGAAAGGGAAGCATGCCGATAACATGTACAATGGCCTGAGCTAGGAAAATGAAAAAGACAATTGAGAAAAATCAATGCACTGGCTTTGCCAAGACTGAACAAACACTTTATATAATCTTGAGTAATGCCTGATGTGTTTTAGGAAACCCTGTACCATGATACCATCCAAGCTTGGGAGCATTTATGCAGAAAGGGCAGTTGTTAGTGTAAACAGTGGGACCTGCGATGGTTTTATACATGCATAGAAAATCTCCTTATTTCTGCATAGATTGAATACATGATGAGCTTAGGATAAATCTATGTGGTGGAAGTCTGTATCATCCTCTTGGTCAGTTTGGATGAAGCAAATGGATAGTAGCAACCACAGAGATTCTGTTACCTTTGGGGATCTTGATTGTGGGATCTCTTTCTTTTTTAAAATGATATTCAAGTGTACTTGCTTGTGTGGGGTAGACTTATCTCTGGGCTTTGACATGTCTCAATTAATATAACCAGGTTAGGCCTCTAATATTTTGCCATGACCTCATGATGGCCAGATCTTTCTGGTACATTTCAACAATTTAATGTGTCTCGTAGGCAGGTCTGGGATGATATCTTGATTATTCCATGCTGAATTAAATCTGTCTGTCTCCCAGGCAGGTCTGGCATCATATGTTGATTGATAAAGCAGGTGGTCAATGCTCAGTCCAACCAGGTATTGGATCATCCCTAAATTAAATGCCACAGTTCCTGGTTACTACTAACTTGCTGACCATATTTATTTTTCCAAGAAGATGGCTAATTCTTGCTTTATTTTCTTTTAGGGACTGTATATTGTAGCCTGTCATCTGGAAAAGTGCATGATCTGTCCTATCATCCATGTATTCCAACTGAATTATGAGAGATGGGGCTTATTTCAACTACACAATCTGCAAATTAATCTAAAAAATAAAGAAAGAGATTATATTTATTTGACTGAAGTGGGTCAATGATAGAAGGAAAGTACACAAAGTAACAACGGGGGAGTGCCTAGAGTGTTATGTACCTCAGATCTGAATATGCAATCACACACAATATTCAAAGGATAATATAGAAATTCACTAATCCTTATTAATACCAAAACCCTTAAAGTAGGGGAACGCCTTATATTGATTCTTTTATAGAAGGAACATATCCACTCATGTTCACTTGCCTCTTCGAGGGAGCAGCCTCTAAATGAGCTAAGTTCGAAGTACGATATACTTCCACACATCTCCTAAGGAAGACCCCATCTTTATTTTTAATTAATCAAGAGAACCATAATCATAAAAACCTCCTACCTACCTAGTGGATCTTTTTTTAATGAGGCCCCATTATATTTATTCAATACTACTTTAGTGGGTCTTATTTAGTAAATACAAGCATAGTGGACCTAGTCCTCCTTACATTGAATGAGCTACACTATTATTATTCTACGATGGGCCCTTTGGTCCGCCATTACACTGCTAGGGAGGATGCCAACATTCCAGCCTTTTTAGAAAAACATTGCCTTCAATGCTTGTTATGAGGAGGTACAATCATATACTAGGGTCCCATGGATAAGTGTTGATCAGAATGTTAGGGTAAGCCAAAGAACCAAGCTTCCATGTACAAATGCTAGCCTCTATGTTGAAGTAGTCCAATAAGCTGCACTTTGAACTCAAGTTCCATGTCCAAGTGCTGATGTTGATTCCTCTTTGAAGATACCTGAAGTCAATAGCTGATAGAAAATGGTGCTGCAATTGCCTACCTTGGTCATGTGGATACAACTGTATAGATCCTGCCATCCATCCATATCTGAAAATTCATCCAAATAACACACTATTACTAATGAATAGGCAAATTGAAAACTCAGTCATAACAAGATCATGAGTTACCTCCATCTCTACATAAGGTCGTGTAGAGTGATCAAATATAAGATAAAAGTAATTGTCATCTTAAAAAGGACCACCATCCATGTATCATCCTCTAAATCATACCAGGCATATCTTTCTTGATTATACTCTTCACTGATGAAAGGTTATGTGGTCTCAATAATATAGGTCTCTTTAAATTTAAGTTTTTAACAATTACTGCTTCTGTATCTTGGATCCTTGACCAATCTTGGAGAGTTTTTTCCAACAATCACATTACCCTTCTTCTTGTCCATTAGGGTTTGAAAGAAGAAATTTGTAAGGGATATAACTTACCAGATATTGATTAGAATCAAAATGTATAATAATACCCAATCAATCTCCGGAAAACCATCTATCCAATGGCGTTGATTTGGTGGCAATCTAAGCACCTTGTCTAAAGATATTAGTGCCTTAGTCCGCATGGTCATCACAGGAAACCCTAAAGTAACTAATTTTAAGTCGGCAATATCTTTATTTCTTGAACTGAGATTCAAATGTCTTTTTTTGTTTTGAAATTAGTTGGTTTTTCTAGAGGAACTCAAATATACAGTTGGTTTTGTTGAATTCCACAACAAAAACTATAGGAATTGATCAAGTGTCATGATTGTCTTCTTTGTTAATTCTTTTGAAAACTGACAAAACAAGGAAAACAATTCTTCTTTTTGGTGCAAAAAAGAGCTTTGATACCAAATGTTATGTTACATAGATCTGAAGATAAAATCACACACAGGATATAAAGGAAAGATATAAACTGTTCTTTACTTGGTTAATATCGGAACCCTTAAGGTAAGGCAACACCTTACAATTGATTCTTTTGTGGAAGGAATGTGTGTGGTTTTATATTCAGATTTGTAGTACATCCAAATAATGGGGTACATCCAAAAGTGTAAATTGCAGAAAATATGATAGAGACAGTCTATAGTAGAAACACATTGTTGTAGGGGGAAGTTGACAAAGTCATAAGCAAAATGACTATAGCCAATGTGGTTTTTACATGCTCCTTTAAGTTGTTCAATATTATGAAAACTCTTGGGAGTTGCAACTAAAAGTCCACATTTTTTAATGCTTTCAACAAGCCTTAATAGCTTTGTCAGTTTCTTTGTAGGCAAAAGTACAATTTCTTGGTTTCATGGGTTGGAGATACATGTCTTATGCCACTGAAGATTGATCAGAAAAATATAAGATTTTTAATGTCTGTGGATGGACAAAATCTAGATCAATAGGACTTGACGACAACAACAATAGAGTATTGTTGTGCCACGGAAGGAATATTTCAAATCAGCTGGAGAAGTGCATTGGAAGGAGAATGATTGATAGGGGATTGATTAACCATATGAAGTTTGGAGAGGCACTGTTGAGATGGTGGTTCAAAACTTGATTTTCTCCTTGTTTGAGCTATCAATACGAAGCAGGGTCTTGAAATTCTAACCTTGAATTGATTGAAGGACAAGAACCCAAGATCTTCATCTCCAAGGATGGGATTGGGCCAAAGGGTATTCGTTTCAGTGGATGGTTTCAAGGATAGAAAGAAGTGAAGCATTCACTTAACCGCTCTAATATGGAATGTTTTATGAAGAAAGAGATATGGATCTGTTAAAAATCTATATAGAGTACAATCCATATTAACAAATTGCACCAATGCAATTCTCAGAAGCTAAAATATAAAGTACAATATAATGAATAAGTGATAGCCAAAAGCATACACCTAGATAAAGCATGATATAGGGCTGCTCATCATAAGCAGGAGCTATATGAGAGGGTAAAGAGGGAAGCCCTCGTATCCATACTGCAAACAGATGTGAAAGTATAAGTGGAGCCTGAAGATGTTCTTGTTCTACAACCAACCACATTGTAGGAGCCAATATAGTATGATAAATGTACTTAAGGGTGATTCTAGAGTCAAGATGACATGATGCTGTAGAAAAGTTGTGTCGAATGTGTCGTGGATCTTTGCTAGTTGCTTACAACCACCAACATATGTAATAGAGGGAAGAAATAAAGTGATTTGACCAATCAGGTTTGGCCTCAGACATCCTTGTAAGATCTTTATTTTGTGTCATAACACCTCCCATGTAGAATGTTAGGCATCTTTGGTTTTGATGTAGAAAGAAAGTAGTAAGAAAACTCCTTGAGTTACAATGTAGGTATTGGAACCTCCCTCTTGTATTGTAGTAAACAATTCACTTGAAGATGAGGGGCTTCTTTGTCTCAGTCTTCAACATGCAACACAGATAACAAATCCTCTCCAACTATGAAATGTGATCGTTTATCTTAATTTGAACTAGTGAGTGCAAACTTAGACTTGGTCTAAAGGAATCTTGAAACTATACATCCAATGTCTACGGGTATGCTAGGTTCATCAATAAGATCATCCTTTAGTTGCATGAGGTGCTTGAAGTAGAATGCCATCTTAGGGTTGAGGTCATTGAGGTGGGCGATATAGGTGACCTCAATGTATTATTGATGGATATTCTCTCTAACTAACATGATTAACTCTTGTTCAAGGGTGAGACACGATGAGGGTCATCCATGAAGTCCTTCAAAGGGGGACTGTGATCATCAAAGATGCCAGTAGGATGAGAAACGAAAAAGCTTCAAAGAACTAATATCCTCTTTGCTTGAGGGGCTTGTGGAAGCAAATATCTAATAAGGAGTACCTCTCCCTCCCCAAGATTGAGTCTCCCAAAGTTTGGTTTTAATAGAGGAAGAAGACAAAACTTTGTTTGAATAATAGCCTTGGAGGCAATTCCTGTGTAGCGAATCATCCATTGTAGCATAATTCCTTGGACTCTATCAACCTTAACTTAGTGATGTGGAAGTAAGCTAGGCCTTTATATGCTAGAGCTGTTATAGAATACACTAGCATTGATAATCAAGTTTTAGAGAAGCATCTTGGAAGAGATTTCTGAAAATGAATTTGAAGCAGTGTCGCTTGAGCACGTAGAGTGATCCATATGCATTGCTAAGTTGGGGTAGGAAGCATTTCATTGAACTAAACCTTGAGGATTTTGAACTTACCCCCCAAGTATGTATATGTTGTGGTCACCTTGATCTCACTACTTTTGAAGAACACATTGTAATGTGACAAACAACTCTTGGACACATTAAGAGTCAATACCATAACATTATTTTTGCTAAGGTTTATCAATGTTTGCAAAGGATGGAAATGCCAAAAACTAGTAGAAGACATCAATCTATGTTTGAAGCTCCTTATGAGAGTATTCAAGAAGAATCACATCATCATCAAATAGGAGTTTGGTAATTAGGACATTTTGTACAAGACATCCATATCACTCCCTAATGTATTATTTTTGCAGAGACTCTATCTCATAAATGAATATTCCCAATATGTTTGGAGAGAGGGGCAACTTTACTAACTATGATGCTCTAAATAAAAGTAGAAAGGTCGTGGGATGCCCATTAATAACCTACTCACAGAGTCTCTTGGAAATACAAATGTCACACGATGTTTAGAGTCATGACATTTTGTTGATGTTTATTGCTCTGACCGATACTTCTGCACAAACCTAAGTGTTTAGGTGTGCATAAATTGTTCAAAGTCTCGTTAGGACAACTACTCCACTGTGAGTAAGTTGCTATTGTAAATTAGCATAGGTTTTAATCTTTGGAAAGGCACATAATTATTATGTTTGCTAATTAATCTAAAGTAAACTTAGGAAAAGTAGAGTAAATTACTTTAATGATTATGTTTTAATCTCAACCATTGATCTCAAGTGAGGTGAAATATAATATAGGTTGTCAATCATTTTGGAGATTAGGGCTAGGGATTTAGCTCAATGTAAAAGTTATAAAAGAAAGGCACCATACAACAACACAAGATATTGAGAGAGGAATCTCAATGGGGAGTGGAGAAGGATTTCCATTCTAGCGTGCTGGGTTCGAGGAAGTGTAAAAGGGGAGAATTGGAGATCCAGATCAATGAAGGAGACCGAGGACCAATCTAGGGCTTGATTTGCTGAATCAGATCCACAGTATTGTACATATGTAATTTTCTCAGTTGGGCCATTATCCCAAGACGAGAGCCCAACAAGTAAGTTCAAAATTTTAATGATGAACTATTGATCGAGCAAAATTTGTGTGTCATTGTGATTGAGATTGGTTATGTAAAATTTTGCTTCTACTAATTAAGTTAATAACTTGGTTTTGCTTTCATTCGATAGATTTGTAATAGGCTAGGTTAATGAATTATCAGGTTCTAGGTTGAAGGAAAATTTAACATGGTATCAGAGCTTGAAACTTTGAGAATCGATCTTTGAATCACGCAAGTGCCAAGTTCGTAAAGGGGTCATTGGGGCTAGGTTACCCTGTGATCATATGATGCACAAATTTAAAATTTTTGAGCTTGAAAATCAAAAGATCAAAGGTTGTATGTTGTATGACGGCTAAAGGTGAAGTGGAAAGTTAATAAAAAATATAAAATAAAAAGGAGGCAGCGACTAACAAGCCAACTGTCAGCTAACCTGTAGTCGACTCCACTAGCCACCAAGCTAAAACACCTAGTGTAGAGTACAAGGTTGCGTACATGCACGAAAGGAAGGTGGCAGGTCGTGGGGAAGTCCAACAGACAATGGGTAACAAACAAGAGAGCAACGACAAAGGGTTCAAAGTTGGTCAAAAATCTAGTAGGTGTAGTTGGGACATGCATGGTAAGATGATTGTAGTTGCTAAGGGCCACAGCATACTGATAGAGAATCCATAGTAGAGGATCCATGACAGGGCATCCAAGTTAGGGAAAACAACTAACCAAGAATTAGCAAGGAAACAAGTATGCAACAAAGATCAGGCCCAAAGAGGCTTCCATCACACAACAGTGTGGGGTTGTAGACATTTTATGGAGTTTGGGTGTAGATAGCCAACTGACATTCGGGGGTATAGTGTGTTGGAAAGTGGCTACAGAGGGGTCGAGCAATAGCATAGGCCTAGCCACTGTCCGTGCATACCACCACCAAGATAGCGTGAAACACTAGCAGAGACTCACAACTACACTGGAGCGCTGGTTGTATGGCAACAAACATGCCCGTTTAGCTGTAGTCGCTGGTATAGAGGAAGTTGGTACCAAGCAAGGGTTAGGTAGAGTGGTGTTGGGTTAATAAAGTTTGCATGTGGATGACAATAAAGCAACTAGCAGGTCCAGATTGCTAGAGCCAAGAGGTCAACGTGGGAGCACAGACTTGAAGTTGTTAGGGGTAGGTGGAAGAGAATAGTTTTGTAAACCGTCGAGGAAGACAATGAGTAGTTGCGAGGATTTGTTGCAAGGAGAAATTGTAGCATAGGTGGTTAGCCACGAGTAGGGCTAAGTGGGCTATGAACAAGCCAACCCCGAGAGGTTGTAGAGTTGCCAGACAGGGGATTTGTCGCGACATGCACGATTTGGAAGTTATAGCCAACAACAGGGTATGAAGGACAACACCAAGTTTGTTAGTAGGATTGCCAATGGTCAACCTTGAGGGGGAGAGAGTGAGATTGTACTAGTTGAGAGTTTGGGAGCAACTTAGTTTTAGTGGATGTCTCAAAGGATTGAGACATATCCACAAGGGAGATCCTAGTGGATTTATAAACTAATAATTTTCTTGTGGGTCCTAAAAGGACTTAACACAAGCACCAAGGTGGGATCATGTGAGTTATTTGGCAACCTAATTGAGTGGCACTCAGAACTACATGAATAGTTCGATGTTGATTCCAAACATGTGATGAAGGGGGTTGGAACATTGAGATTCCAACTTGAGTCAAGAGGTAGGTTGGAGGTGAAGGATGTGGTATGAGTGCAAGAACTCATGTGGAGTTTGCGCTTAGTATCTATGATAGAGAAGAAGGGGTTTTGTGAAATGTTCCTAGATGGACAACATTGATTAGACCATGAGATCTAACTTTGAAGAGGGCCATGCCATTGGAGTTAGAGAGAGTAACCTATATAGGCTAAAGGGCCAGCGTATTCGAGCAATGGAAAGGAGTAGAGGAGTGATAAAGACCAAGGAATAGGTAGCTTCAAAGGTTAAGCAACTTAGAGGGAGTTAGGATTTAGGTTTGGGTGGGAAGGAGTAGTCAACAGATTCATCCAAGTTTGTTTGGGTCTCTTGGCATGAGATGACCTTATAGGACATTCAGGAGCAGGAGGTTTTTGGGAACCAGTCTAGGGGTAGGGAAGGCTTCTAGTTTAGAGGGAGTAGCCATGGCAATGGATGCAATTAAGGACCAAAGCCAATTCTAGGGGACAAAAGTACCTTTGCTAAGAGGGAGTTTTGATGTTTGTAGCTCAATTAGGTACTTCTGCATAGGCCTAAGTGTTTAGACATGCAAAAGTTGCCCAAAGTCTCCTCAGGACACTTGCTCAAATGTGCGCAAGTTGTTATTGTAACTTAGCCTAAGTTTCAATCTTAGGAAAAGCACATAATTATTATGTTGGCTAATTAAGCTAAACTAAACTCAGGAAAAGTAAAATAATTTACTCTAAATGGTTATATTTTAATCTCAATTGTTGATCTCAAGTGAACCAAGGTCCAATCTTAATGATTAGTCACTTTGTTGATTATGGTTAATGATTTAGCTCAATGAAAATTTATAGAGAGCATGGCTAAGGAGATTAGAAATGCAAAAGAGAAGCATTAGAGATCCATATCAATCAAGGAGATTGAGGATCCATATAGGGTTTGATCTTTTGAAATTGTAACGAGGTTCGGTCTTCATAATTATGATTTTGTAATGATTCAAAAAAAATTTATTTGAGTCAAAAGAAAAATTATTTTATCATGTCACATTTGGACATTTAAAAGAAAGAAAATTGAATTTTAAAAGTATATATTTTTATGTTTCCAAGTAGACCAAGTCGATCCTCCAGAAGACAAGTTGGCTTGCCCAAAAGGTGTGTCCCTTCACATGAACAAACAACTATAAATAGAGCCAATTTGTTTGCATTAAACACAAGCTTCGATGATCTGATCTAAGGCGAGAAGAAGGAGATTCCCCAGGCATGAATGCAAGATTCTGAGGCAGTAATGTGAGGTTTCTGAGGCTAACTTACGAGCAGTTCGAACTTTCATGTCAGTTCCATATATACGTAGTTTTGAAAAGGCTCTTTTTGTGAATATACGAAGTTCCTTCTTTGTGATAATGTGAGCTACTTGAGGACTATTGTCTCTGTGGAATACGACCTATCTGACACACTCTATCTCTATGGGACATGGGATCTAAGGAGAGACACGTGGCAAACTTGTTGAATATCTTGTGGACAGAGTTGTGGTAGCGTTTGGGCTTATTGGTGGTGGGATGAATTGGCACTTGGATAATTGGTCTATTAGTTTGGTGAGATGTGACTTGGATTTATCTTGTTGATAAAGATTCTATAAGGAAAGGATTGTTGGGTTTTTCCCTTGTGGGTTTTTCCTTGGCCTCTGGCCTAATTTCTGGTGTCTCTTGTTTCTTGTGCGCTATGATCTATACTTAATTTCTGGTGTCTCTTGTTTCTTGTGCGCTATGATCTATACTTAATTTCTGGTGTCTCTTGTTTCTTGTGCGCTATGATCTCTACTTAATTTATCTTTTTTGGATGTTTAATTGCTTGATGACATAACTAAATAAAAGTAAATGCTAGAAATAAATTTTAAACAGATATATAAGTCGCAAGTAATTATCATGCTCAGTAATTCTAGAGTGCACTTGAATTTCAACATGTTGTTAGAGCTAGTCATTCCTGCCATGGTTCAGGATCTATTTTCAGATACAAGCAGCCCAAGATGCTTAATCAAAGCCAAAAAAGATATCTACCAGAATTTGCTTGTATCATGAGGTCACCACTAGAATAGCCATTGATATCACTCTTAAAGCACATGGATCTGAACTCAGATATATCTGTTTTGAAGAAAAGAAGGACGAAGTAATATGGGCCGAAGTCTGAAGAATCTTGATCATCATATCTACCTTGCTCTAGTATTCCTTTGAAGGAAAAAATCTTCCCTATATCTATGTGCGCCTATTTCAATGGTAAATCTCTGTGACCAAGACGAAGTCTGTGGAGCATAAGTCATCTGTGATTCATACGAAGTTCTGAAGCTATTCTCAATGTGGAAGAATTTGAATCTGGTAGCAGAGTCTTGAGGCTATTGTGAAGTCTGTGGGGATCTTATACTTTTGTTGAAAGGCATATTCTTTGTCATAATATCCTAGTTCTATATATATGTGATGCGAAGTCTTTGGAATCCATTCTATGCAAAGTTTTGGAATTATACCATCTCATATTTCCGTAATCTATTCCTAATAGGCCAAAATCTCTTGAATCGAACTCTTAATTCTCATCTCAATGGGCTGAAGAGGCCTCAGAGTAGAATACATTAAATCAAAACTCAGTTCCTTGGACCCAAAGTTACCTCAGAAGGTTCAAGAATCTGAAAGCCTTAGTAAGATTGGCAAAATCAGTCTCAATAGATTGGTTCAGAAAGGCAAGGTTACAAGAAACTCAAATCCAACGGTGAAAGTATACTAAAGGTCGAAAGCTTCTCATGAAGTCTCAGATGCAAAATCAAGAAAAGTACTGCCATAAAATTCGAAGAACAAAAGGAAAGTTGCCTCAGTAAAAAATTCAAGTATGTATTATGTGATCCTTATTCTGGCTCTGAAAAGATTGAAGTACCTTTATTTGGAAAAGTTGCATTACAGACATCAAGTGTCTCTGCATTGTATAAAATCATTAGTATGACATCTTGAAGAACTATATATATCTCATGAACTATAGAAACTCAGTTTCTAATAGAGAAGGAAAGAAGGATCACTGTCATAAAAAAACATCTTAATAAATGAAGTTCGCTTCATTGGAAGAAAGGTTGTGCTGCTCCTCAAAACATTTGCAAATCTAGTGGAACCAAAAGTCTGAATCTATGGCATCCAATTGTTCAACTCATCTGAACTCTCTGTGGTATGTCCAATAGTTCAAACTCGTCTTTGTGGCACAAGTCTGTGGAAGATTCAGATCTATAGTGTAACATCGATACCAAGACTGCTTGAAGGAGACACTTTTGAGAATGACGTTATACACTACAAAGAATCGATTCAAGCAAGAAAAGTCAAGTCTTGATCATTGAAGCTGCAAAGTCATGTATTGGCAAAATCAAGTTCCTCGTCAATTCTGATTGAACCTTGCAAGTATGTTTATTCATCGTATATGCTGATGTTGAGAGTGATGATGATATGCAAACACGATATGATGTCCTCTCTTCGATTGGGTCTTATTGCAAAATCTGGAATACGTCTGTAATATGGAAGATGGCAGGTCTTGTAATTTTTTTTTAAACACAATCGGGTATTGAGTTTCATTCAAAAAAGATGTGGGAGTGAACTCCCTTTACAAAGATTTTGGCGCCAGCCAGCTGAGAAGGAAGGCTAGAAGAGCACAAACCCAATCAACATGTAGACTGAGTTTGTATGATCCTAGTTTGCCTACTACAGACTGTTTGTAAATTCTTAAAAACTGAGACAAGAAGACATTACATTTTCATTTCATAAAAAAACTACTGAAGTAAGACAACAAAAATAGAAATGCTGAAAGCCCCTAATTTTGGTTAACTGAAGGTTCTTGCTTTGGCTTGTTTCTGCTGCTTTGGTGCCAAGAGTTCACTCCTGTCTGATTGAGGAGGATTCATTTCAGGTAGGCAATGGACTCCTGCAAGTGAGTGTAACTATTTTTGATGCAAAGGATGGCCTTTGAAGCTGATAATGGTCTTAGAGGCCGAAGAAGTCTGATGAACTGTAGAGGGAAGAGATCCTCGGTGATGGGGGAGATGGAACAGAGAGGGAGAAGGAAGTTGAGGGAGTGCGACAGGGGAGAGCAACAGAGAAAGGGCTGTGGGAAAGCAGCTATGGAGGGTGCTTGATCACGAAAAGAACTCTTGCAGTCAAAGCAGGGGGAGACGGGCTAAGAGAGAAGGAAGGGAAAAAACTACGAGGAGCTCGGTCGAGGAGGGCCGAGAGGGAGACCAAAGGAGCAGAAATGCAGGAGGGAAAGCTGCGGAGAGGAGTGAGGGAATAAGCAAGAAAGAGCGAGAATAAATAGACGAGAGGACTGAGAGGAGGAAGCATGATGGGAGGGGAGGGAAGTGGATCACGAGAATCATAAGGGAGGGTGTCAGTCTTGGAGAACGAACTTGTCCAGAGAGTGAGATCAATAAGGATTTGAGGAGGATTATGTGTCAGAGTTGATAAGATAGTAGCAGATTTAGAGGCAGGTCAACCCAGATTATGAAAAGACACTTATTGGATTGGTCGGGAAGTCGAAATGTTATGGTATTGGAACGTGAAAAGAGTCATTTATAATACGAACTTCTCCAGGAGGCCATGTCACAGCTTTGTTGGCTTGAATGTCAACTTCTTTGTTATTCTCCCTTAGAATGTGCATGAAGGTGACCTGTCCTAGATTGATTAGGTGCTGCCTGATCCTTTTTGTTATTTGACTCAATGCTGCGTTTTTTGGATTGGTCTTCTTGACCATGGCTTGAATAAGGAACTTGTCCAGAGAGTGAGATCAATAAGGATTTGAGGAGGATTATGTGTCAGAGTTGATAAGATAGTAGCAGATTTAGAGGCAGGTCAACCCAGATTATGTGTCAGAGTTGATAAGATAGTAGCAGATTTAGAGGCAGGTCAACCCAGATTATGAAAAGACACTTATTGGATTGGTCGGGAAGTCGAAATGTTATTGTATTGGAACGTGAAAAGAGTCATTTATAATACGAACTTCTCCAGGAGGCCATGTCACAGCTTTGTTGGCTTGAATGTCAACTTCTTTGTTATTCTCCCTTAGAATGTGCATGAAGGTGACCTGTCCTAGATTGATTAGGTGCCGCCTGATCCTTTTTGTTATTTGACTCAATGCTGCGTTTTTTGGATTGGTCTTCTTGACCATGGCTTGAATAAGGATAGGTGAGTTGCCAAAGATGATTGGGTTCATAGTTTTTCTTTTTCTTAAAATTTTTGCTCCCAAGAGGAGGCCATAAGCCTCAGCCTTATTATTTGAAGTTGTGCCCAATCCCCATTCGGAAGCAATGAGATTTTGACTGCCTAGTTCAATTAGAATGCCTTCTGCACCTGCTTTCCCGGGATTTGACTTAGATGCTCCATCAAAGAATAGGCACGGTCTTTTGAGGGGGTTCATCCATAGGATGAAATCTTCCTCTTTAAGTCTGATTTTCC
Source organism: Pinus taeda (assembly GCA_000404065.3). NCBI lineage: Eukaryota > Viridiplantae > Streptophyta > Pinopsida > Pinales > Pinaceae > Pinus > Pinus taeda. The sequence continues at coordinate 150,135 of APFE030533135.1, forward strand.
ACTTCGTATTGATCTCTTTCTTTTTAGAAAACATTATTTAAAAAGCACTGATCTGTGATGAGCAATGCCTGGTAATTCTATTTTTTTTTTTCTGTATCCGTGTCAGCAACTTAGGTTTAAAGCCAATTCAAGCAAATTGGAGTCATAAGTTTGAAGGATTTGAACCATTCCTACCTTGGCATGCCCATTTAAGACATTTAACTATTCTTTGAGCATCCACAGTGACTGAGCTTTTATTCATCTTAATGGTTATCAATATTGTACAAATTGTGTTTGATAATAGTTAGTGTTTTCTGCTCTGATACTTGGTGGTGCTAGCAGACTTGTTTTCAATAATAGTAGTGTTCTCTTTCTATGTTATTGTCTATCTTTATCTATAACCTTGATGGTTAAATTCATATGTAAAACTGGCACCGATATTGTATTATATGCAGTCAGTTTTCTGCCAGGTAATACATTTACACATGTTTAGAGGTGAAAAGCTGTTATACCTCACATGTTAATTTCATCATGTTTAAAAGCTGGGCGTTGTTGTTGGATGTGTAAGCAGATGATCATTTATTTGCTAAGATTTCTTATTGTAAGTGTTTGGCATTGATTCTGTTGGTGACTAGATTGGGCGAAGCAGTTGACAGGACTCTGCTAAACCATCTTTTGAGGATGTTCACTGCACTTGGAATTTATTCAGAGAGTTTTGAAAAGCCGTTCCTTGAAGGCACTGCAGAGTTTTATGCATCTGAAGGTGTAAGATATATGCAGCTGTCTGATGTTCCAGATTATTTAAAACATGTTGAGGTTGGTTGCCATCCTGTATGCAAAATGCACTGATGTTATTTATGAGATTTTTGCTGAGCACTTAATAACATGATCTTCATCTAGAGAATTCACAGGCAAGGTTGCACGAGGAGCACGAACGTTGTGTTCTTTACTTGGATGCATGTACTAGAAAAGCATTGGTGGCCACTGCAGAGAAGCAACTGCTGGATCGTCACACTCATGCGATTCTGGATAAGGTTAATTGTCTAGTCTGAGTGCATGTCTCTATGCTGAAAAGTTGTTTGATGAGCCACTTAATCACTTGCTATTGATAGTTCTGTATTTATTTGACATGATTTTCCCAGGGATTTACTTTGCTCATGGATGCCAATCGCATTCCAGACCTTCAGCGCATGTACTCCCTTTTTTCTAGGGTGAGTGCACTTGAGCTGCTTCGGCAGGCTCTTAGTGCATACATTAAAGCTACTGGGCAAGGCATTGTATTGGATGAAATGAAAGACAAGGACATGGTGTCATCACTTCTAGACTTGAAAGCTCGGCTTGATACAATATGGGAAGAAAGTTTTTTGAAAAATGAAGCCTTTTCTAATACTATCAAGGATGCCTTTGAGCATCTGATAAACCTAAGGCAGGTTAGTTACTATATGTTTATGCACATTTTCTTTCTGTTTATACAGATTTAACTTTCCATTCTGTCTGTTGTTTCATCTTGTATATCTTGGTAGCTCCTTCAAAATACCTAAATCATAAAGTACATGATTCAATCGAGGGAGTGATTAGAGTATAAGAACTCGGAGATTTCTACTCAGAAAAATTAAAATATTTAATTGTATTTCTCGCAATATTTGTATGCTGCCCTTAGCTGAAAATCAAAATTTCCTTAGCATTCTCTGCTTGAAGATTATTGCACACCCAATTTTCAAATTTTGTAAGTTCATCATGCTACAAACCTTATACTCGTTTTCTGGGATTTCTTAACTCAATACTTCAAACATTGATGCATTAACTTAAAAGTAACATCGTGTACAGCATTAGTACTCAGCTAACAGTCAGCAAGGGGTTTGATCTTAAATTCATACTTAAGGTGATATACTGTTTGAATTCTAAGATCATTCTCAAAATAAAGAATAAGAACTAGGAATGTTTCATTGAATTCATGCTCTTGATTATCAAATTGAGACAAAAAGTTTGAAAGTATTAATGACAGAATAGCTAAAGGTGAGTAATAAAAGAATGTTTTTAGGTACGCAATTGCATTCATAATATTAGATATACTGCTTTTGCATTTATCTGAATTATGGCCTTTGGCTGCAGAACCGGCCAGCAGAACTTATTGCCAAATTTCTTGATGAGAAACTTCGATCTGGTAACAAGGGTACTTCAGAGGAGGAGTTGGAGAACACACTAGATAGAGTTCTTGTTTTGTTCAGGTTTATTCAAGTAAGTGACCAACTGATATTTATTTACAAAAGTCTTATATAAACATTTTCAAGCTGGATCACCAGCTTCATCTAAGATGATACAATTAAGATGTTTACCTTCGCATTTTTTGATAACTCAGGGAAAAGATGTCTTTGAAGCATTCTATAAAAAAGATCTTGCAAAAAGACTGCTTTTAGGAAAAAGTGCATCCATTGATGCAGAGAAGTCAATGATTTCTAAGGTATATCTATCCCAACCCTAGATCACAAATTCACGTCTGTTGTTATTATCTGGTTATGTATTTTCTAATATCTTTTGGCCCTTCTCCTTAAACTTGCAGCTGAAGACAGAGTGTGGAAGCCAGTTCACAAATAAACTTGAAGGAATGTTCAAGGTTTGTTTACTATAGATTACTTTTCATTAGTCCCCTTTAAGTTTATTTCTGGATATTTGATAGGAGATATTCACTTGAGATAGTCGTAACATTGTGTTGAATCCCAGATTGACATGTTGAAGACCATTTTCTGTCACCATCCTGTGTACTTTGTCTGGACTTTTTAACAATAGCTATCAATTTGATGATCTGCTATTGCACTTCCCAAGGCATGGTCACATCTCAAACTTACCAGAAATGTCATCCTGTAGGATGCTCCCATCATTTGGAGCACCTTAGACACCAGTGTATAGCTTGATGCCCACCTAAGAAGCGACCATATACACTCTTAGTGGCCTAGGTGAAAGTTGTCTTGTCATTTAGTGACTGAAAAGAGTCAGGTGGATTTTGTCTCTCAATGCCCAATGAATTGGAGTCACAGGGGTAATTGAAATGCTGCCATCCACCTTGATGTTATAGGAATGTGAACAATGTCCATAGTTTTGGGGAGTTGTTGCAAGTGGCAGCTTCTGGTCACAATGCCTGAAAGCCCAACTAGATGCAGAGGTATATGTTTGCCTTAAACGTAGGGGTGGAATCAAATCACGAGAGACAGCATTATTTTAGCCTGTCCAAAGGATTGCTCATATATTCAATTATTTCCTAACGATCTGTTCAGCCTAAACATTGGTAAAGACATTGGAAGTTCCATTAATTGGAGCAGTATCCCAGCATTTCACGATGGTGTCATCAGCATAGAATCTTTCTTGCTATTGGTGGATCCTCACTTCTATGCATTATTTTAACAGTCCCCAGAAACATTATAATTGTTAGATGGACTGCAAAGGCCTATTTTTAATGATGAGGATTATGTATTCCTGTTGAGGTCCACTTTATTTTAAAACAATCATGAGGAGATGGACATTCTTGCGCGGTGTTGATTTACTATTACAGGGCAGTGCATGGTTTCCACCATTTTAGTAGTAGATATTATCATATTAGATACCCTGATACTCAAATTAGGTCAAGTGTTATTGAATGATGGTTCGAGGAAATTCAATGTAACACTCTTAGTTTGTAATGAACGATCTTTCTTCGTAAGTATTTCATCTAATAATTTCCAGCTGCATGTTCAGCTTGTTCTTCAAAGAGGCTATTGTGGACATGGGCCCTGCTTAAGTTGCCCAACCCATGATGAAACCACCTACCAATTACCTATAATATCCAATGCGCATCCTCACAATTAGGTACATTAATTCATTGGTACATATGAGTGAACCAACTTTTTTATCAAGGGCACATTGAGACTTCATAGTGGGATTCCTTTTCAAATTTTGTGTTACCTCCTTAGGTAGGAGTTGGTAATAAACAACCCTATTAGTTGTTCGCAGTCCTCAAGGGGAAAGACAGGTCCTTGGTACATCCTTTAATTGATAGTTGTCATGTGAATGATGATGAATGATATTTCTGTGTATTAGTGGTCGCGACTCTAGGAAATGAGAGCATGTTGTGTAAGCTATAAGCAGTTATTAACCCCTTAAGTTGGGGCATTTCATTGCCCACTAGGGATTGGGACATGCATGGGTTCCCCAATTGTTTGGGGGCACTCATAGCATCCTCAGAACTAGGGTGATGGCCATAATAAGGGGTAGATCTCATGCTCAGTTTTTGCCCATGTGCTATATTAAATGTCCCGGCCATCTTTTGCGTTTAATAATGTTATTTTTCTTTTGTTTCTTGCTTGTGGCCATGATAATGTTTTAACATTCTTTTAACTACATCAACCTCCGAGCAAACATTTCCAAGCCTGACCCATACATGTGGACAAGGGGAGGGGGTGTGTCAATGCCTTGTGGACCCACAGAAGGAATATGAATAAATAGGGGTTGTAATGTATGGAGGGGAGTGAAAAATGTGGATGGGGAAAATGGGACTGCACTACCAAATATAGGGTTTCCCAAGTAGTGACCTTCCCAAAGCTAGAGGGCAAATGGGGAGATCCCACGAGACTAAGAATTTGGATACCCCCCCCCCCATTTGAGCTGAGGGAACATGTTAATTTTAGGTATGATCTACGCTGAGAGCAAATTTAGTTAAATTTTCCATATTAGCTCAATATTAATTCCAGATTAGTAATCACATTTAGCATGATAGTAAAATGCAGATAGAACATAAACATAGATCACATAAAACAATCAAAGACACGAGGACACAAGATGTGGCACCAACGAGGGCCAAACCCCAATGTGTGGAAACCATTGATCAATTCTTCTTATGTTCTTCAATAGTTCAGCAGAGAGAGATAGTACATATACATCAGAAGTCAACATTTTGACTTGACAAAATAAGAGTAGAGATCTTCACTAAGAAGATAACACATGAGGTTGCTGATCTGAACACAGGTGATTCCATCACCATGCTGCACCCATCACGGTGCTGCACTTCATTACACCATGCTGCACCATAATACACTATTCATGCTGCACCATTCGTGATCACTATGCTGCATCCAACAGTGTGCTGCACTAACCATGCTGCATCCAACAGTGCGCTGCATTCATTGTCACCATGCTGCACCCAACAGTCAGTGCATTCATTGTCCATGCTGCATCCATCCAAGCTGCACCCAACAGTGTGTTACATTAACCATGCTGCATCCAACAGTTTGCTGTATTCATTGTCACCATGCTGCACCCAACAGTTAGTGCATTCATTGTCCATGCTGCATCCATCCAAGCTGCACCCAACATTGAGTTGTTCTCATTACAGTGCGTTGTGGAAGCCACCTTCATCTTGACTACATATAAGACAATGTAGAGCCTTTTCCTTTTGACTGTAAGTAGGGCTAGGGTAACTCCTCTTAGGGCAGCGTATAGACTTTCATTAGATAGTGTCTAGAGATAGGGCAAACCCTCTAGGGCAGCGTATTCTCTTAGTGACTCCTCTTTCCACCAAAACCCAAAGACAAGTGGAGAGGAAGAGATCACAAGAAGAGTGTTTGTCCAAATGACTAGCAAGCCACCTCTTTTTATACTAAAACGTTGAGCACAATTGGGGGCAATTTGGTTGCTGGCCGACCTTGACGAATCGTCCCATAACACAAATAAATTTATATCTCCACGAATACATGTCGGAATCGGAGGATCTTTAGATCAATCCTACACCTCTCGACGAGGAATCCAAGAAAAATATCAGCTGCCATGAATAAGTAGACCCACATGGAGTTTGGCCTTAGTTGCCAATTTTAACACTCCCTCTCAACTAGGGAGAACTCCATCTGCTAATCCATCTGCGAGACTGTACTATCTGTGTCATTATTGCCCTGCTCTACTCTGCTCTGCTTTGCTGAACTATGAAGAAGAAGAAGTGATCGAGAATGTATCCTACCATCTTCTACTGACCCAAAGTTAGTCCCATATAAATGAGAGTGCCTCATACCACTCTTACTGACTTGAAGTCAGTTCCAATAAAGAGTGTGTCATACCACTCTCACTGATCTGAAATCAGTTCCAAATAAAGAGAGTGTATCATACCACTCTTATTGATCCGAAATCAGTTCGAAAAGAGAGTGAGTTATATCACTCTTATTGACCAGAAGTCAGTTCCAATTGATCCTAGATCAATATCATCCTAGCATAGGGAGTACGGTAGTAACACGATGCGTCCATCAGTACTACTATGTCTCTATCCTCATTTCCCTACTCATTGGCCAGATGAGAGGTGCTTCCCATGAGTCCTAGACTGCATTGGTAGGATGTCTCAGGAGGAGAAGGATGAACCACTCATGACATGGTCCCCAATGGACTTCCTGCAACTTGATATTCATTGGTTTTCATGGTTCTCTTTTATGCTTACACAGGAGATAGTTCAGTGCATTTAAATTGGATAGTGATAATTGTTAGATGGTAAAGACACTGGAAGTTCCATTAATTGGCGCAGTACCCCAGCATTTCATGATGGTGTCATCAGCATAGAATCTTTCTTTGCTATTGGTGGATCCTTACTTCTATGCATTATTTTAACAGTCCCCGGAAACATTATAATGGTTAGATGGACTGCAAAGACCTATTTTTAATGATGAGGATTATGTATTCCTGTTGAGGTCCACTTTATTTTAAAACAATCATATGAGGAGATGGACATTCTTGCGCAGTGTTGATTTACTATTACAGGGCAGTGCATGGTTCCACCATTTTAGTAGTAGATATTATCATATTAGATACCCTCGTACTGAAATTAGGTAAAGTATTATTGAATGATGGTTTGAGGAAATTCTATGCAACACTCTTAATGAGTAATGATCGATCTTTCTTTGTAAGCATTTCACCTAGTGATTTCCAGTGGCATGTTCAGCTTCTTCTTCAAAGAGGCTTATTGATATTCATTGGTTTTCATGGTTCTTCTCTTTTAAGCTTACACAGGAGATAGTTCAGTGCATTTAAATTGGATAGCGATAATTGTTGGATGTATTTCCAAGGGCTATTTTTAGTAATGAGGAATCAAGATTATGGTTTGCTGTTGGGTTCCACTTTATTTTGAACAATCACGAGGAGATGGACATTCTTGTGCAGTGTTGATTTACTATTATAGGGCAGTTCATAGTTCCACTAATTTAGTAATAGATATTAGAGACCCCGATACTCAAATTAGGCCAAGTATTACTGAATGATGGTTTGAGGAAAATCTATGTACCACGGTCCACACTTAATGAGTAATGAACAACCATGTTTCACAAGCATTTCACTTAATAATTTCCAGAGGCATGTAAAGCTTGTTCTTCAAAGAGGTATTTATTGATATTCATTGGTTTTCACGGTTCTTTCCTTTTAAACTTAGAAGATAGTTCAGTGCATTTAAATTGGATGGTGTGTTGTGATGATTTATAGTGTGTCTTGTTGACATAGTTTGCAAACATGTTTTGTCAGAGTTCTACATATTGATTCCTATGGAATTAGGTAAGTTGATTGGGCTACTAGAGACATCAGAATATTAATATCAGATATTACATCAATGCTCAACCCAGGATAGCTGTTCTTCCAAATGTTTTCTTGATCCAAATTTTGATGGAGTTTCTTCTTAAATCCCCTTGAGAAGAACAGAAAACAGAAATCCTACAAGCAACATAGAAGGTAAGTTAGAAAGAGAGGTATAACTTGTGACCGACTGTATTTGTGACAAGTGCATTTTTACATCTAAGATGCCAATTTCACCAGCCATTCTTCTTCAGTATATGATGAACATGTATATGTTTCGCAAATACAGTTTACCATGGGTTAAATAAATCCATGTTTTGCTTGGGATTATGGCATGATGATTGTCTGAGATAAGCTGGTAGCTTTTGCAGAGGATATTGACAGAGACTATCACTATTGTGCAAAGGATGATAGAATGCACGTGCCACAAACTAAATACTGTTATTGCAGGTAAAATGTCACCATAATTTGTTGAATATTTACGTTGTGGAGTGATGTAGGTAACAGATTAAAGAATTGGGATTGGAAGATAGTATTTGTGACTGCCTGAGGGAGGTCGTTTGAGGCTTTTCCAGCTAGCATTTGGCATGCTTCTGACACAGGTGGCAATTATAGGCACAGACTATAGATAACAACTGGAAACTATAATCAGAACCGCCACATAAGCTTATCTATTTTATTTACAGGTTCTTTGAGAATAGCTAAACATAGTTTTATGTAGGTACCTTAAAGGAGATAAGGGAGATTGTGTTAATCCTGTAGAATCATTTGAAGATATTATATGTTGCACTGGTTTTGGGAACGGGGCGGATGGGGGGATGAATCCCTGGAACAGCTAGAGCACACCCCAAAATTTTCAGGGGACGGCAATATATATATATATATATATATAGATAGATAGATATGCAGAATTCAATATTAACATTTGTAGTTGTTTCAAGCTAGTATTATGCACAACCCTTACACTCACTAATTAAAATCTCAAACAATTTGAAAAGGGGTTGGGTGACATTCCATTATTGGCCACTAGACGTGAGCTTTAGTTTTAGGAAACTTAAGTGTAACTATAAATTTGTAATAAGTCCATGAACAGTTTATCAAGGAGAACTGTCTTTATCAAGGTTACTTGGGAGCGGGAGCGAAAATGGGGAGCGAGAGCGGGAGTGACATTTTAAGAAGCTCCCAGTTTGGGAGTGATTCCGGGAGCCTTTTTTATATAATATATATATTTTTTTATATTTTGATGCATACATGTCAACAAAAGCATGTAGAATGATGAATTAGATATAAAAACATGGATTGAACCATATAACAACAATCATCTAGAAGTTATAATCTTCATCAACCATGTCCACAGGTTAGTAACATATAACATATTGAGTCTCATGATTCATCAATCTTAAAGTTTCAAGCTTTCAAATTTCAATATATAACATTTATCATAATTGATCACCAAAGTTGTACTTGTAAGCTAATTGTAACCATTACAACAAAGAATATCTAACATGAAATGAAACAACTTTCAACTTTCACTAAGCATCATATTCATAATGCATTAGCAATGAGTTATAATTTCTAACCTTAAACTTCAAACTTAAATTGTCACATGTTGTTTACAAAAAATATCATAATAAATATGAAAGGCTCAACAATTATTAAAAGTTAAAATTACTAGAAACTAGAAAATACAAGTAAACTTATCATTTACAACTTCCTCTTGTCGCCCCGAATAATGTCTAATTCTTGAGCAGGTCGTGGTGGTCTTCTAGGAGTCTCCTCCCGCACAGTCCCATGACTAGAACCAGAAGGCACATGCCCTCCACGTGAGGATGTACATGGAGGCAGTGAGAGCAAAGGAACAAGACATGGAACTCGAGCATTGCTACTGGATGGTGGGGGTGGCATGGTTGTTGTTGCTTCATCTTCATTTCTCATAAGTTTTGCTTCCAGTTCTTCAAGATGTATAGTGCCATCCTCCAAATTATCGTCTGTTGGGAGGTTGTCCCAAATTTTATATGTTGGATCCTCATAAGCTCCAAAACCTCTCTGCAGAAGAAGTATTTACAACTTGTGAGAGAACTGTTTTTGCCTATTTTGGCAAAAGTCCCATGCCGCCATATGCTTCCCACCATGTGAGAGCATCAAATCTGTCTCTCTTCCATTGCATGCAAAGAACCAAACACTTCAGTGCAATTGAAGTATCTGCCTAATTCAAGACGCAGATTAGCACACTCCTTGTCAGGTACCAACTTGTCTAATGCTTGCATAGATCTACTGTAGATACCTCTGGATTTGTATGGGGTTTGAAACTAACACCACCACGCAGATTATGACACTCCTCCCTGTCAGGTACCAACTTGTCTAATGCTTGCATATATCCTCTTGTAGATACCTCTGGATTTGTGTGGGGTTTGACACTAACCCCACCCCAGGTGTAGGTTGGCCCAACCAATATGGAGAATAGTATTTTGGCATAAGGATATACACCAAGGCATGTAGTGCAACATTAAGTTTATTCCACCGTGTACACACACAATTGTGAATCAACGTATACAAGTTGGGATCATCTTTCTAAACAATATCTTTTATTTGCCCCAACATGGTATCCATCTGCTCATACACCTCCCCAATCATTGGTTTATCTGTATCTGCAAAACGAATCATGTGATAAATGGGCTTGGTGAATTCCAATACTTGCCTCACACGTGCCCAAAGCTGACCATCAAGAGCGGTCTCCTCCACCTGTTCAAAACCTTGCTTGTCAGTTGCATTTGTAGCCCTTTCCTTTAATATCTACTAGTGTGGACTTGATACCATGATAGCCAATGTCTCTCTTACCTTCAAAAGGCATCTGAAGGTGAGGTAATAGCTAGCAAATCTAGTCTTCCCAATTTTCAACAATTCCAATCTTGAGTGATTGCAGAAAAGCCCATGGGTATTGCTATGATTTGTAATAAATTTTATTATTTGTTTGCCTCTCTTGTACAAATCACCAATCCATTGTGTTGTTGGTTTTTGTTCTTAATAATATCATGCATCAAAAGGTTCATTGTGTGAACCAAACACCCAGGCCAAAATATGTTGGGGTATTTATCCTCAATAATTGCTCCCGCTGCCTTACAAGTTACAACTAGCAACATTATCAGTGATGACTTGGCTGACATTGTATGGCCCAATATGTTCAATTGTTTGAAGTAATGTTTTTGCAGTGTTGATGTCGGTCTTGAACTTCTTTGAGTAATCATATGCTGAAAAAAAGATGCCACCACTAACAGACATAGGAAAAACACTTATCAATGGCTTGCCTTTTACGTTTGTCCATCCATTAAATACAATGGACACCCCATGCTCAGTCCAAGAATTTGTCATTCTACTCAAAGAATGTGATATTTTTGCTTTTTCATGATCAAGCCCAATGGTTCTAGCCTTGTCATACCCAGGGTTCTTGTATCCTTTCGAGGCATCGTTTATGGCAGAAACCATTTCATGCCAATAAGGTGAGCGAAGAACATTGAATGGTATCCCACATGCATAGAGAAACCTGTAAAATTTTGAATCCACATCATTCCTACACCTTCATCAAGGAAATTTGATATGGTTCTATGCCTTACAGAGATGTTTGGTGACTCTGTGCCTCCATATCCACTGCCATGGGAGGATGCTAAAGGAGTTCTTTGTGCATGTTGATGTGATTGTGAGCTTGGTTCAAAGAAACCCTTTGGTATTTTATATTTGTATTGGGATTCCAACTCTTCCTTTATGTATTTGGTTCTATCTATTGCTGACACACTTGCACAAGTTTTGATTCCTATTGCTTTAATTTCATCCCATGGCCTTTTCCCACAGAGGTGGCTTCTGGCATGGGTGTATGAACCTGTGTAAGTTTTGTTGCAACAGGGGCAATCAAATTTATTGGTTCCACCCTCTTTTCCTGCTTCAGGCCTAGAAACATATTTCCACAACGGGGTTTGGTCTTGTTTAGTTTTTTCGGTTGAATCATGTTCACTTTCTTCCTTCTCACCAAGGTAATCCTCTCCGGAGTTTTCATCAAATCTACTATAACCCACTTCTTCATCCTCTTCTTCATGATCAACCCTCCTCCTTCTACTCTCCAACACCATAATAACCAAAAAAGGAACCAAGAAGAAGAAAATGCAAAGCCATATAACCATGATGTTTGAAATTTGAAGTTTCGATTCTGCAAAAAAATGGAGGAATGGGAATGGGAAATAGAGAATTTTTATTTATTTATTTAGCAATGAACATAAAAAAAAATGCTAGATTAGAGTGTAGATCCTACCTCTTTGGCCTTCAATCTCAAGCTCCAATCTCCCCTTGCAAGCTCTTCAAGCTCCTCTCTCACCAAGCCCCTCTCCCCAAGCTTCAAACTCTTTTTTGCTCCTCTCTCTCAATGGATGAAGTGAATAATGGGAGGGGAGAGGGTCTATTTATTTTTTTTCCCACTCCCCTTGCCCTCCCTTTCCTCTATCCTCTCCGTTGCCGGTTGTCACCTGCCCTCTCGGCTGTGCGTTTTTTCTGAGGGGGAGCGGTTGGGAGCGATCTCTCCCCTTCTGAAAAATGCTCTCGGAGCGTATGAGACGGTCAAGGAGCGAACGCTCACGACCGCTCCAACAAAACCAGGGAATGTTTTTTTTTGCCAAGAACACGCTCACGACTACTTGCCGCTCAGAGGGTGAATTGGAAGCGGGGACGTGGGGGGGGGGGGGGCATTCCTTTTTCAATAGGTTTTGCAAACTTTCATAGCTTTGTTGACAACCACTATAAAATAATTTGGTTTTCTAATGATATTAAATTCATATTTCAGACTAAGAAGGGGATTGAATAGGAATTTATTTAAACAGTTAGTACTCGATCCAATTCACAACTATCTGATTGTTTTTACAATGCTTGGGGTTGGGATGATGGAAGCACTGAACTTGAATGAGTCCTCGAAACCCACCTACAATATGTAAAAGCTGAGATGATCCTAAGAAAGAACAAGAAAAATAACCACAAGGATCATCCTTTTAGAACTTTGTATTTTCTGTTTTTTAGACATGGAGGGTGCCTTTTGTAATTTTACCATTGAAAATCCAATATCTAAATCACTAGAAATCCAAAATGAAACCCATCATACAAAACCCATGTTTTGAGTTGCAACTTTGTAAAAAAAATTTACATTCAATGCATTCCAAAAAAAATGATTGGGAAAAATGATCATATTGTTCAATCATCAATGTCCATGATTGTCAAAACTGAAGCTCTGTGCTTGAATTTTCCCTAAAACCTTCCCAAAACATCCCTGAAATCTGTCAAGAAAACCCTTGAAATCTGCCAAAAACATCCTTGAAATCTGTCTGGAACATGCTTGAAATCTGTTCGGAACATCTTGGGAATGGCTAACAAGTCCCCAAATCCCCAACAGTTTGGGGATGTTTCCTTTAGGGTCCAAAAATCCCCGGAACGCGGGGAAGTGGGGTACATGAGTATTTTTTTGGGGGGGGGGGGGGGGTCCCCGTGCAACATAGAAGATATTCCATTTTCCATGGAAGGGGCATTGCTAACATGTAACATCTCGTCCCATCCTAAGGCTTGTAAGCAAGGATGAGATTATTGGTACCTTGCCAACCCCAATCAACAATTAGCACATGAAGAGCAATCATGTCACAAGCGAGATTTGAACGTGTGTGGGGAGGATAACATTTCTCCATTATTACCTAGAGGAGAAACATGAATTCTTCTTAGGGTCATAAGGTAATAGGGATGGTTGAAGAGATCCCCTGTATTTCAGGGGATGGTATGATATGTGAAATGGAGGATCCTTTTGAGTATAAGCAAATTAGAAAGTATAAAGAAATTGGTAATTTTTATCATTAAATCATGATGAATCAAAAACACATATGACATCCAATTTTGAATTCACATAGGTGAATCCTTCTATTATCGGATATGTTGAATGTGGGAATTGGATCTACGGATCCCCAGAATGGATTCAGATTTGGTTAGGTCCACCCAGGATCTGTTTCATAACCAGTTCCTATGCTGATGGAAACAGATCCCTCCACTTTAAAATGGATCTGGAGTATCATTCACGGATCTTGCAATTTTGGATTTTTGAAAATATGAAAATAAAAAGTTTTCACTGTCACTTTCTGTTTGTCGAACCTTGGTCTTCATGCTCACTCATAGCTCAATTGCAAGATATGCGTTGAACTAATTTACGGGTTCCACCTTGAAATTCATGGCTGGTAAGTCACAGGTTCGAGCTTGAAGGTTAGATTAAATCTCAAATTATTGAGGATTGATGCATTTTGATTTAGAAGGCAGAGTTGTCTTTTGTGGTTTATCACAGACCAACAAAAATGAACGAATCAAACTATTCTGATTTGTGTGTAGTGTGTAGTTATAGGAGTAATGTAGACATGGGTACACAATAGGGCAAAGTCAAAGTAGGTACAGTTATTGTGGGAGCTCGAGGACGTTCAACCCCAGTTACATATGTGATGAATCTCGAAGAGGTCACAAGATGGTGAGTGGGAATCAGTAGCTGGGCAGAATCACACTGGGATGACACAGGGTCAATCCACTGGGATGCCACTATAACCTTGTATTTTTACACCGATAGCTTGCAATCATGCATTGGGGTTAACCAAGGTATTTGAATCGAGGTGGGAGTCATTGACACTGTTATCCCCAACCACTTGGGCTGGTCCTGATGGGCTCATTTATATAAGTATATTTATTAATATAGTGTTGAGTTCTATATATATGGTCAATCCACTGGGCTGCCACTATAACCCTATATTTTTACGCAGACAGCTTGCAATCGTGCACTGGGGTTAACCAGGGTATTTGAATCGAGGTGGCAGTCATTGACACTGTTAGCCCCAATCACTTGGGCTGGCCCTGATGGGTTGACTTCTCTCTCTCTCTCTCTCTCTCTCTATATATATATATATATATATCTTATGCTTTATATTTATATCACAATACATAATTAAATTTATATATTGAAGTATAAATTAAATTATAAATTTTTATGTATTCGTAAAATTTAATATATCAATTTTATTTAATATATATATTTAATTTTTTTATATAAGATTTATTTTTACAAATTAAAAAAAAATCAATTGGTTAAGAGTTCATCTTCTTCAAAAGGAAACTGGGTAACAGCCCAAGATGTGAAGGTATTGGGCAGGAGTGGAATGCTGCCCCTTCACATACCATTAGTGGGCTATTTCAAGTGGACAGGTTCAGTCTAGACTCTAGACATAGTGAAGCAGTTGCATGCTGGGGTCTTGAGATTGTATCAACAGATGTTAATCTGGTAGCCCCCAGTATTGTAATTTTTTTCTTGATTTGGAATATATATATATATATCTAGTTTGTACCTATCGTTCCCCGCTGTATCTGTTTACTAGTTCTTCAAAAATCCTATAGATCTGTATTCAGATCTGCATTGTGGCAACTTAGGTGAAACACAAATACACACTACGTTGGTAACTGCATTCTATATACATCACACTAATGCAATTTTGTGTAATGTAGTGTTAGATATATGATCATTGATCAATGATCATAGATGATGCAAAAATGAAAACAAAGGAATAAAAGGAGCAAGCTAGGCTTAAGTGCTAATTTGCTAAATAGTTTGTGCTAGGGCTTCTGCTTGTATGCAAATTAAAATTTAGGGTTTTGAGACCAAATAGGGTGTTTGAAAGTACTAGCAGGCCCTTCTATATAAAAAGTTTTTTTTTTTAATATTTGATGCAAAAATGAAAAATCAGGCCCGCTGGGTTGAGGGCCATTGTGGTGTCCCTTAAGACAGCGTGTATGGCATTTGATCCCTCCTTTGGACAGGGGGCAACTGAGGGATTTTTCCTGACTGCGCTGCCTTGCCTTTCCCAATAGGTGGTGTTGCAGGGGGCATGCACCCAATGCTCAGTGATGCATCCGTGTGGAGCATGAGATTTATTTATTTTATTTTATTTTAGTTTTATAACATAAGTGATGTTAATTTCTTCTTCTAATGATGCATAAAGTTAGATCTACAGATTCAGTCTAGAATATGTAGTGTTGCTATAAGGATCCGTTTTCTAATTCCGATGATACTTCATACCTAAAGGCATATTTACAAATACCAGCTACAAGAGGGATGGTAAATAGTAATACCAAGGCTTAAAATACTTTACACATACAATAAAAATTGTGTGGATATGAAAACGTCAGGGAAAATGTGTCTGTACTTACTATGAAAAATATCATGAAACTCATTTAAGCAAGAAAGGTCTACTTTGAAACTGCAAATTTTCTCTACCCCTTTGACAGTGATAGAAGACACACAGGAGACCTCCCTCCCTTGACTTTTGGCCATGGCCGCCAGCTCCTGTTGTACCACCTGATATTCTCTTTCTGGAATCTGGAGTTATTATTCTTGTACTCATTTGTTTTCATTTATCTGTCTTCTTTTCTTGTCGGACTAGTTACTTAGGTCGCTATGGCTTAGTTCTTAGGTCAATTTATCCTGACTTATTGCTGATAGCTCAGAACTAAGAGCTACCATGCCACTCCCATTTTTTATTGCACTGATGGTACTCTATAAGTCCTATTGACCTATATTTGTGGTCATTTGTTGGACATAATTATCTTTCTTATCTAGCCTGCTATAACGATGTGGAGGCTTTATCAACATGTGCTAACCTGGGATTATATTATATAATAGCTAAGTGACATGGTTTGGGTTAGAGTTTGGGTTTGGCAATGATTAGGTTCGGTTCGAGCTTGAATTTGTAATAAGGCTTGGACGAGGTTTGCTGTTAGGTTTGTAAATATAGCATAACATAGTTAAAAAATCAACACCATTAGATATAAAAATTGATGTCATGGACTTGGAAACTGCAAGGATAGATTACAACTTTAGCTGTAAGATTAGCTTGAGCGCTATGGACTTGGTCAATGGCCACGGGGTTTGCCGAAACTCAATTTTTTTAGGCTTGCTTGATTTTGAACTTCAAGGTACAAGTTCAGCAAACCTTGTGACAGTATAAAAGAGATCTACCTAGCCTCTAAAAGATATGTAGGGGTTTTGAACCACTCAACCACTGAAGGTAACCCATTAACTTTACTCATTTGGTTATTTGACTGCTAAGTTACCAGGACCTGGATACGAATCTGGATCCAGATCCACCAGAATTTTGAAAAGCCAGGGTCCAGATACGGTAGAGAAACAACAGGTATCAAGTCCTTGAGGTGGTTTCATTGTTTTTGTCGAGTGAGGCTTACTATAGTCTACACCACACCAGAAGTTCATCCTGATTACCAACGATCAACAACGATAAAGTTTATAGGTTTTCTGTGCTTGTAAGGTACTTAAATTGCCCCCTGATTTCAACAATTAGGTATTTTCCAATATTTGATATAATTTCCAAGATTATAAGAAAAACTTCTTTCCTTCACTTGCACTGGCTATCTGCCCAACTTCTTAATTGCCCCATGATCTCAACAACTAGGTATTTTCCAATATTTGATATAATTTCCAAGATTACAAGAACAACTTCTTTCCTTCACTTTCACTGGCTATCTGCCCAACAACTTCTTTCCTTGCAGCCCTTGCCGAGCGAAGGGCTGTAAGGAAGGAATAAAAACATGTGGAACTTATATTTAATAATTAATATAATACATTAATTATTGTATAAAAGTTAAATTATAAATGATAAAGAATAATTAAATGATAACTAATAATGGTTTAATACATTAATTAATCTATATGAATTGAATTAATTGGTTTGAAAAACATCAAAACACTTACTTCATGATACATTTCACATTGCCAAGATTTAAAGAAAAATAAAAAATTAACTAAATTATAACTTTATTTTAAATTTTTATTGCTATTATCAATTATAAATAGAATTAGTACGAGTTAAACATATACATTTAGAAAAACACGCAACAATATTCTTAACCATGGGGATTCACCCTACTTAACCACGGGGATTTTTAACCTGTAAATAGGCTTTGTTACAATACCATAAGTCAATACCATAACTTACCAATATCGCATGCCCAAAAAACCATAACTCATTTGACATGGCACTTATTCATATGATATTTTTTTCTAAATAGTCAATTTAATTAAAAGGGAAGAAAAGGCATAACTACTTTTGAGATGAATCTGAACTTGTTCTCTATGACTACAACTAAGAATATTCTAAACTATTCTGTGGAGGTTAAATCTTTACTGTCAACCTAATAATTATTGATAATTAAATTAAATTTTTAGAACCCTTATTCCAAAATAGACATGCCTATGGGCTTAATAATAAAATTATAATATATAAAAGTTTAATATCTCTTGCTATATATAAGTTATAACAAATTAAATTATAAATTTTTAACCTATCTAAAACATAACCCATACCTGAGGTCAAATATGTTTAGCTTATGGCCACATTTGGAGTCATCAAACTACTATCAGCCCGAGCCCACCTTACCAAGTATTGAAGCGGCAGACAAGGTTGAGAAGAAAATAAAATATCCTTCCGAATGAAGCCGTTGAGCCAGGTCTTAACATTTCAGTCAGGTCAAAAGAAACAACGACCTGCCTTTGTGCGGTGTGCTCCACCAAACAACCACATGCCAGGATGAATTAATTAATGTAAGGGGTGGGATATACTTTGGAGACAGGAAGGACAAGATTTGGAGACAGGTCAGAATAATGTGGAGACGAGGTTTAGAGTCTAGAAATAGGTTGGAAATAGAGTTGCTTCAAAGCGTAAATTTCTTTTGGGGTCCCATTGTGGAGTCGTCTCGGCTGGGATCCATTTCTAGTGACAAAGGATTAGTTTTGTTGGTGGATCCCTCATGCAATTCTAGATCCAGGTCCGGATTTAAAAACCAGATTTGCAGATCCAGCATCAAGATCCCATAAATCCAGTAAGATACATAGTTTTGAAACTCGGAAGTGGTTTTTGGCTCATCTGCCTACCAAACCAGGTTCTGGTTCGGTCTCAACGAACTGATTTTTAAAAATTTGTATAAAATAATTAATCGTAAAATAAAAAAAATTATCTTTAAGATTCCAAACCATTAGAGGCAAAATATGCAGAGTTTGCTCATCTATATACCATGTAAAGGGGAACATATCAACACGGCACTAAGTGCAATACATTTCAGCAAGAAAATACATAGTCAGTGAGGCTCTAGATGGCCTCTAGAGTACAAAAACCATGCCACAAGCTATTGGGCCACTGGCCTAGTACAAATCACTGATCAACATGATCACATATCGATCTCATCACCACTTCAAGAAATGGGATGATCAAAAGAAGCTACATAAACATCATCTGGCTCAGGGACTTTAAACTTCTTGGATTCCTCAACTTTATAATATGATAGGAAAATATTCACATGCCTAACCAAATATTTTGGTTTGAGTGAAGGGTTCATCTCCTCAACCTTATAATATGATAAGCTTAACATGCCTAACCAATTATTTTGGTTTGAATGAAGGGTACATTTTTGTTAAGGCCACGGCAAAGTTCAACAATCAATGCCACAACATCAGACTTTCAACAATCACTTCCACCAACATCAGAGGAGTTCAACAATCAGTATGACCAACATCAAGCTATATAGAGGGCTTAGTGTTGTCGATTAAATGCCAATCCCATGCCCTCATACATTATATAATTCAATGAAATGTTGCAATCCTACCAATCCTAATATCTTTAACTATTAGGTCTGCTAAATTTTGAGTGGTATATGAAATTCTACTTTCTCTATATGAAGTCTGATAAGGTTGGAAATAATTTAACATTACCATTGATTGCCAGCATTGCTAGGGTTTATGGTTTAGGAGTCAGGTTTTTATGGCGTGACCAGGTCAGGATGAGACTGGTTGATCAGATCGGTTTGATACCAAACTGGTCCACAAGTCCAGGTCGTTGGCTGGTTTTACCCCTGGCACTATCCAACTAACCAGTTTGACTGGTTCCGGTTCGGACCAGGCTTGTTTTAAAACTATGTTAACATAGTTTATCTATACTTTGTATTGTTTAAAAAATATTTAATAGGTATTTTGCATTGTTCTCTAAATTATGTATTCCCAAGTCTAATTTGGTGGAATTCCTATTTTTGGTAACAAAAATATTGCTGCAACAAGGGCAGTTTTTGGTGCCTACTTCAGGTGAAATCATTTTTGCTTTGGTGGCAAAGTCTTGAATGATTGCTTGACTTCCAATGAATATTACCTTGTGATGAGGAGATTTTAGATACTTCATATATGAATATTAACATAGAGTCCATGATACGAATATAGTCTTAAAGAATTTTTTTTTTGTGTAATACGATTTTTTCAAGGTTCAAGATGTCTAGTTGAAATAATAAGCTTAAAACAAACCAACTAATTCTCTATCTGAAACAGGACATTGAATTATCAAAGGAGATCAACGAGTCATTCAAACAGTCATCACAGGCAAGGACGAAGCTTCCTTCAGGAATTGAAATGAGTGTGCATGTTTTAACAACTGGGTAAGTTTCAAAATAAGCCACAGATCCTTTTTTTTTTCAAGTGTTTTGGCATTGCACTGAGCTATGCTGTTACAAGACCTTATCTTGCGTGAAAAGCAGAGAAATTTCACATGGTAAGCCATGATAGCTATTTGAATGCATCTGCAACAGCATATACCTGAGTAATTGATTGATCCACCTGATATTTATTTTTATTTCTCTGTAGGTACTGGCCAACATATCCACCCATGGAAGTAAGACTTCCTCATGAGCTCAATGTATATCAGGTTGAGTGAGCTCTCTTTATAAGATGCCATGAAAGATATGTCTAATACTCATTTATGGCTTGATAAATAATAAGATAATTGTTATTGATATCATAATAGCACAAAGGTTAAACTGACTTCTATTTTCTAATATTAGTTTGTTTCTTGTGCCTGTAAAAACATATTTTATAATGACAGGATATCTTCAAAGAATTTTATTTGAGTAAATATAGTGGGCGACGTTTAATGTGGCAAAACTCTCTAGGCCACTGTGTTTTGAAAGCCGAATTTCCCAAAGGCAGAAAGGAACTCGCTGTATCACTTTTTCAGGTTATTTTAGATGAATTCATTTTGTAATCTAATACTCAATTTCTTCACTGTTGGTTGCCATTCCAATGTTAATGACAGCAATATCTTTTTTGGACTGTAGACTGTTGTTCTGATGCTCTTTAACGATACACAAAGGCTGAGCCTTCAGGATATCAAGGATGCAACTGGTATAGAAGACAAAGAACTACGGAGGACTTTGCAGTCACTTGCCTGTGGGAAAGTGAGGGTTCTTCAAAAGGTAACACAGTAAAAGTTCGTGTGCTTCTAGCATGCAGTAGTTAAATGTAACACCAGCAGTCTACAGTAGTTCCTTACTTCGTTTGATGGTTAAGCTGAAGTGGGTGTTATTTTTGGATGATCAATGACAGCAACCGAAGGGAAGAGACGTTGAGGATGAGGACCAGTTTGTATTTAATGATGATTTTAATGCTCCTCTTTTTCGGATAAAGGTATCAGTGTTATAATTTTGGTGTATATGTAAAAGATTCAAATCATTTTTTTTCAAAATATTTGCTACTAAAGATCCTTTGGGGGTAGGTTAATGCCATCCAAATGAAAGAGACAGTGGAGGAGAATGCAAGTACTACAGAGAGAGTTTTCCAGGATCGTCAGTATCAGGTTTGTGGTGAAATCCCTATTTTTCATCCTTGTTAACCACTAACCAGTGAGCATGGGGGATAGTCATATGACATCCATGTTACTGTGCATTACAGATTGATGCAGCAATAGTGCGTATTATGAAGACCAGAAAAGTACTGAGTCATACGCTTCTCATTACTGAGCTCTTTCAACAGGTATGTATAGAAGGGCTGAACATGAATGAGCAAGGAATTGGTATTTCCTATTGATCTAGACTTTTGATGATGGAAATTACCGTAGTTTTATTTAAAATGATTATAAAACTGTTCTATATAATTTTCTTATTACAAAGTGTTTTGACTTTTTAGTAATGGCATGCTTTTCATTATAAGATTGTTTTATTATTGTTTTCTCAGTTTGATGGCCTGATTTTACTTCCAGTCAATCTAGTACCTGACATAGAGTGTTCACTACTGCCTTTTGGCTATTGACTATTTTCTTGTAAAAATTCTTTTGCAGTTGAAGTTTCCAATCAAGCCTGCAGATTTGAAGAAAAGGATTGAAAGCCTTATTGATCGTGAGTATCTGGAGAGAGATAAAAGTAACCCTCAAATATACAATTATCTTGCTTAGCAGGCTCTCTTGACAAAGATATCTTGCAAATCCGAATATTGTATCTGGTTGGTTCTGTTATCAGAATGGTGTTAATAGAAGGCTCACTATAGTTCTCTTCTCTGCATTCTTAACAACCAAAGTAATTGCGGAGAGCATGCTTTGATTGTCACAGAATGCGTTCCAATTATCGGTGAATCATAAAACACTTTTTCATGTTTGTATCGCTTACAACCAATGGATGCCTTACAATTATCAATGAATCATAAAGGACTGTTGTAAAATGCACACTTAAAGCTATTTGAGTTTTGGTTGCTGAATTAGGAACACCATTACTCTATGTGAGTCATGATGGGGCATGACTTAAAGGCAAGCATTTTAAAAGTGGGTTCTGAGTGGATGGTGAACACAATCTATAAACAAATTGTGAAGCCTTGTATACAAGGGCCCGTCTTATTCAGTGTACAGAATCTCAGTATATTTTTTCAATGTAAAGCAGAAGGTGGGTTGTATTTTTGGCACTTCTGTTTTTCTAATTCATATTTCAACTGAGACAAGGAGCGGCATGGCATGTAAGTCTTGGTGCTCAAGTGTGATTTTTTGATATGTGTTTATAACTTTATATCACTCGTTACTGGAGGATCCATCTTTTCTGATGTTTTGTCATGTTTTTAATCCGTAAGAATTGTTTACCGGTGTGAACCTTTCAAATGTGTTATCCACTGAATTACATTTCTGTTTTAAAAATGTCTGTTTATAGAACAGTTCTAAGCAACTTACCTTCAAAATGTCTGGTATGCAATTTTAGCCATTTTCTGTTGTACTAAACAATTAATCTTGGTTGTGCAAGTGGTCCATGTTGTGAGTTCACAGTGGTTGAGATTCTGCCCATATGCGAAAATTATACTGGTCAAAATCCTGACTGCATTGAGAAATTATTCTGAAGTTGATGTATATATTTTATCATCACTTCAGTGGCTACTTCTCTGGAAAGTTATGGGCCTTATGAATAATTGAAACAAGTCTGTGACAAACAACAGCGACTTGTTATCTACTGAGATAAAATTTGTGTTCAGTTGTTGATTGTTAGTCAGTTCTTGGTTGGTTAGAAACTGGACAGTAGACTGGTGTCGTCTGGAGGTCAAAATAGGTGTGTTGTCCTAAAATGACCTGAGTTGCAACTTTTTGATTCAGTCCACAAGATATTCTAATGTGATTTAGAGAAATATCATTCTGCCTTGGGCAGAGGAGGGTGAATGTTCAGAATAAGGCATTGGCTGTATTGGTTTGGCAGATGTTATAGCCAAATGTGGGAAGAATGTTCATGCCTTTGTTCCTCAGTTTGATAATTTTCTCAAGAGGTTGCAGTAAAGACACTTCATAAGATAATAGCACTATCTGGCTCTATGGTGATGGTGTCTTTTTATTAATTATGCAGTCAAGGTACCCCAGCAGGGGACCATGGCTCCCAGAGTGTGCAACAGGCATTATAGCCGGCGCGATCTCCAAGACATTAACCCCTCAACCTTGCCTCCACACTTTAGTTCAACAATCCTATCTGCAGCATTATCCTTTCCTTAATGGGGAACACTCTCACTCAATCAAGAGGGATAACATTCAGACCTGATTTTTGTCTTGGAAACAATTTGTCTCAATGCACACAATGAATCTGGTTCTCTCTCAATACAGACACATATGCACATATTATCTTTACTTAGACTATTTTCCTGGAATTCTCATGAAATCACATACCGGTGGACTATTTTCCTGGACATCTCATAGAATCATATACCGTCCATCTTCGCATATTTCATGTATCATATCTCATACATTGCATGGAAATGTTATACCTAATAATGCCTTCTGATTAAACCTCATCTTTATACACATGGAGGGCATTACCTCATGGTGTCACAGGTCCTCAGCTTCCTTTGTATGTCAACGTGGAACTCATTCTCAATCACAAGGATATTAGAGAGGCATTCGAACTATACAGAATGATGCAGATTAAGTCTTTGTAAATCTCCATGGAGGAATTTCACCATATTCATTGTGATTTCAGCAATTATCTAAAGCAACATATCATACCCAAACAGCAATTCTCCCTTATCATACAAACATCATTTCACAGCCTATCGACCTGATGTCCTTACACAGGCATCTTAGATACACAGGTGTCCGTCCATTTCAATGACTTGGTTCATACTTGGTATATAATACCTTGGACCTCTCAATATCATTATTCAAACATCTTTGCAAAGACATGGAAGTACAGTCTACACACAAAATAAAACAGGTGCCTTAACACAGATTACTCTACGCCTATGGTTTCTGCGAGCATAAGTTTCTGTTCTGGTACCCTTGTATCTCTTTGAATATATCTTCTCCTGAAACTGCCGTAACGTTCTTCCTTGTGGTCTTTTCTTGGGTTTCCATATCTTGCAGTGACTACTCCAATGCCTGATCTGTAATATTGTTCCAATTCTCTCCTTGGCATCAGTTCACATTATGGTTTTATGTCCATGTAACTTCCCTTCATGTGGTGTGCCGTCATTCATGTGACGCTGTCACATTCTTTTTGGTCTCAGCTCCGTCTGAACGATACATTCATTAGTTTGATATCTTCGTTCTTTGAACTTGCTGCCATCTTAGTTCTGTCACCATGCTGTTTCACTCCTCTTGCATCCTCAACCATGGAGTAGAGTAACTACGTGGCTTACTTCATCTTTGTCCAAGTCAATTTTGAACAGATTAAGGTCTTGCTTTATTCATGGTCAAACTTAATGTAATCTTTATGTCTATCAGTTACAGTGCTTCTAGGATTTCCTTGAGATGGGCCTGACTTTTGAAATGTTAGGCTTTTCCACCATATATCTTTAAGAGTGTTGCACTTGACTTCGGGAATGCTAGGTTTTTCAATTATATTTCTTTAAGAGTGTTGTACTTGGCTTTGGAAATGCTAGGTTTTTTCCACCATATCTCTTTATGAACATTGCACTTGACTTTGAAAATGCAAAGCTTTTCAACCGGATTTCTTGAAAGCTTTGGAACGTATATTCGAGATTTGCGACTTTTTATCTTCACAACATAGCAACATACTTGAGACTTGAAAATGACAAAGCTTATGAAAACAGTTCAAATCAGAAACACCCAGAGGAAAAGGTGGCCCAGCGAATGACCAGCTAACTTGACTTCAGAAATTCTCGAGTGTTTCACCAGATTTCTAGAAGATCTTTGGACTTGGCTATGTAAATGCCAAGTATTTCCACCAGATTTACTGTGGAATTTTGGAACATATGTGATAGCCAAATCTGTACTGGATTAGAGGTGCAATCAGTCATTTGATATAATAAGAGATTTACAACTTTTTATCATCACAACATTGCAACAAATTTTAAACTTACAAATTACGAAGGTTAGGAAAACCGGGGAAATCAGAAACACCCAGTGGCAAGGTAGCCTAACAAATCACTAGCTTCCCCGTGGAGTGAAGTAGCGAAGTGTCTGACGATTTCATCATTTGTGCAAGTCCATTTTGATGAAGCTAGGGTCTAGATTTATTCATGGTCAAACTTTGAGGCAATCTTTGTGTCGATTATTTATGCTGCTTTAGGATTTCCTTCAGAATTTTGGACTTAACGTTGGAAATACTTAGTTTTTTCGATCAGATTGCTTTAAGAACTTGACTTTGTATATGCTGAGTTTTCCCACATTATTTTAAAAAAACTTAGGAACTTTGGATTAGGTTTTTGTTGTTTTTCTCAAAAAAATTAGGACATTTTGAATGCAATCTTGGAAATCTCAAGGTTTTTACTCTAGGCTTTTTGGCTCTAGTTACTTTGTTAAGGCAATGATAAAGTCACTTGCAAAGCCAATTATAATTGGTTAATGGCAGTGGGTTGTCGTTTGGTTGGCTGGAAATTTCCTCATTTATTTTTTACCTTTGGTTGACTGGCAATTTCCTCTTTTACTTTTTGATTTGGCAATGGCAATGGCAATTTTTCCTTTTGTTCTTTCCCTCGGTAATGGTAACTATAATCTGTCATTGACACGTTGCTGGGTTAACTGACGATATCCTCGTAAGCTTTTTGCTCCAAGGAGTAATAGAATGGTGGCCCTTAATTTTTTGAGTGAGGTTCTCTATCTTATTAAGGAATGTGCTTTCGTATTCGTTTTCGTGGCTTTCTTGTGCATAATGCAATTGAAATGTTTTATATATAAATAATAACAACTCGTAATGTTTTTATATATAAATAATAACAACTCATAAAGTTTAGACAAAAACATTTATTATATATTTTAATTTTATTTATATACCAAATTATTTAGACCATACCCAATTATACAGCATTGTCTAAAGAACCCACAAATTAATTTGGAAAATAATTGAAATTCTGGGTAGATTAAGCAGAAATTTTTGAAAATTTGGGTTACAACTGTCAAAGTTAGGGATTTTAAGTGCCTTGGGATTCTTGATGGTGTTGAATTCATTTCCAAACACTAGCATTTTGATTTTTTTTTTTACTGGATTCCGGCAAGAAATCTGCTGGTAGACAACGCCAAAACATAAATATATATATATATATAGGGTAGACAATGCAAATATATATATATATATAATATATATATATATATATATATATGTTTTAGACATTTTTTATAGTATCAAATCATTTGGCTTCCCAAAGAACATATACAGTTTTGAATATTTATGTCATTTTTTTAATGATGGGGTGGTGTTTTATT
Organism: Pinus taeda; assembly: GCA_000404065.3. Taxonomy (NCBI): domain Eukaryota; kingdom Viridiplantae; phylum Streptophyta; class Pinopsida; order Pinales; family Pinaceae; genus Pinus; species Pinus taeda. The sequence continues at coordinate 176,726 of APFE030533135.1, forward strand.
ATTAATATTATTATTATTTTTGTTAAACAATTTTATGCTTTGGTTATGTTGTAGTTATATTTTTTTGGATGTTTTTAAAATAGGTGAAATTGAAATGAAATTTTATATTATCTCAGAGGGGTTGTAAAAATATGTTGTATGTTCTGATGAAATTGATTAATGAAAAGCATAATAAAATTAAAATAGAACAATCTTAATCCTTTAATCATAATTGGTGAAATTTAGTGTAGATTTTGTTTCTTCTAATTTAATGTAATGTTAGTATATGTATAACAATTTAATTCTAAGATGTAATGATGGTATATTTATAGCAACTTAATCTTATGTATGGGATGAGTAATTTGCGTAGATTTTCATCAAATCTTAGGTTATTTGATGAAAAGGTTAAATATCCAATTCAAAAGAAGAAAATAAATTTAAAATAAAGTAGAAAGTTAAAATTTCAAATTAGATTAAAAGTGAATTAAATTTTAAAATAAAAAATATTTATGTTTTTAGTTTAATAACATTGGTGGAATCTTGAAAGCCCAAGAGTTAGCTCAATTGGTCAAATCAAGTGTCTTGCCAATGGGAGGTCACAGGGTCGAATCCCGAAAGCTCAAGCACTTGGGGTCAGGTCAGTAAATACGTTGAGGGGTGTTGATGCCTTTCGGGTGGCGTCCACTCAGTGTTAAATGGACCTGGACGTAGCGACTACCCACTGACCTAGGTTTCAAATTAGATTAAAAGTGAATTAAATTTTAAAATAAAAAATATTTATGTTTTTAGTTTAATAACATTGGTGGAATCTTGAAAGCCCCAAGAGTTAGCTCAATTGGTCAAATCAAGTGCCTCGCCAATGGGAGGTCACAGGGTTGAATCCCAAAAGTTCTTGGGGTTAGGTCAGTAAATACGTTGAGGGGTGTTGATGCCTTTCGGGTGGCGTCCACTCAGTGTTAAGTTCTTGGGGTTAGGTCAGTAAATACGTTGAGGGGTGTTGATGCCTTTCGGGTGGCGTCCACTCAGTGTTAAACAACCCTGGACGTAGCGACTACCCACTGACCTAGGTATCCATGAACTAGAAAGTGAAAAAAAAACATTGGTGGAATCTTGTTTTAGAAATAAATATATTTAGAAAGTAATATAGTTTTATGTGGGGGGTTTGAAGTTAATGTGTGACAAATGATTGTTGATAAATATTTCATTAAAGTCGCTGCTTAATTGAACTGGGGTAATACATCAAAAATGTGTAAATGGGGTCTCACTATATGAATGATGGTGGATATTCAATGTTTTGTTAAAGCCAATATAACTTTCTTAAGATCCCTTAAGATAGATTTCTAGTGCAATTTAAATTTAGTCTTTACATTATGTTTAACAATGTTTATTTAATTAAGTCTAATGCATTTATAAAGCTATTGGTACATCTCTTCTACATGATATGAAAGAAAGAAAGAAAGAAATTATTTTAACTTCCATGAGGCTAAAGATAGCCTATGGGACAGATTGCTTCTTCATCTGCTTGATGTATTTGGCCATTTTTCTGTGAAGCTTCACAATAAATGCTTCTAGTTTCTTGATAAACCCCTCACTAAATAGATTATCCCAAGAGCTAGCTGCCAGCGTATCTGCAAAATTTTCCCTGTTGTCTTTGAAGGCCTCACATTTTAAAATGAAATGTTTCCCTGTTTCCACTTTTCCGAAAGAACAAAAAATGCATACCCTTTCCTCCAACACTTCCTTTGGCCTTTTCCAACGCCTTGTTTCACAACGGAGTTGATGAGAATTAGTCATTAACTGAGCAATAAGAATTTTGGCTCTCCAAGAGATATTGGCCTTTATGTATGCTTTTGGTTGATGATTATGAGTGGGATTAAACACTTCAATATAGTAATTTTTCTTTCTTCCTAACTCTTTATCCCAAGTATGTTTGTGGAACTTTTCCATAACAAAAGCTTTTATCTCTTTGTTGTTTATGGGACACGTGTTCAAGCAAATACCTCATTTACTAAAGCATTTGTTATTTTGCTGCATCCATGTTTTTTTGCTCTTGCACAATCTATCATTAAAGACAACCTTAGGCCATCTATCCTCTTCCAAGAGAACCAAGTAACATCTTTTTTTTTTTTTCAAGTCATTGGAAACCCATAAAGGAAAAGTGTGCGGAGACGCAATACAAGTTATAATAACTATTCCATGCCCATTTCTTTTTAAAAATATAAATGATATTTCGAGAAATGAAAATAAAAAAATTATATTATTTTCAAGGAAAGGCTCATGTGAAATTAAAGGGATGTTTCCCCACATTTATGAATGACATTCTAAGTAAAAATGTTAATAGAAGTAAAGAAAATTGAATTCAAGTTGGACACCTAAACTAAAAGGTTTACACTTTTACTTAAAAACCTTGTATTTCAATAACGCTGGACATGGTGGGGTAAATGCATCTGGAGACTAGCAAGTTGCTTGTTAAAAACAATAAATCATAAATGGCTTAAGGGGTTCCTTCTTCCAATATTCGTTGGGAAGAGAAAATAGACGTACCCATGCTGGGGCAACAAGGAAATTTTCTTTCTCCAGATTATACTAGTCTTTCCAAAATCACATGAATAGCCTTACATTGCTGAAAAGATACAACCCTCCTTAAAAAGCCCTCAATCAGTCTTACAAGCTGGAGAAAATGATCATGAAGAATCCTTTTGCCTCAACTCCAATTCTATTTGACCTTAGATGTTCCATTTATTTTGGATCCACCCAATCAGAGACATATCAGAGGGGTCATAATCCAATGAATTTGTAGATTAGAACATGACCCTACATATATTGGATATATTCTCTGATCTTGTTAGATTTAACCTCATGTTTTGGATCTTACATTGCTTTTGTTATGCAACACTTAGGATTTCTAGCTTATTATGATGCACCCAATGAAAATTTTGTTTCGAAACCAAAAACCCCAATTTGCCCAGTTGCTCGATGAAAATGATGTCGAAGATAAGGAGATTGAAGGGGAATACAGGGAGATCCAGAATTGTTATAGACTCCTAAAAATATCTGGCTAAAGGAGGGTTAGATCCCTCTCTTGCGGAGCCGAACATAGATAATTATGCAGAAGAAACTCTAAAATTTACAAAGCAAATAGGTCCTAAAAACCATTTTAGTTGTGCATAATAAATTTGTATTCCAAGGAATTTTGAAAATAATATTCATTCATAAAAAATAAAAAATAAAAAATATTTATTATAATACTTAATAACTCGTTTAATAAGCAAAACTTTAATTAAAAATATAAAATTTAGTAATTTATTATAATACTTAATAACTCATTTAATAAACAAAACTTTAATATTCTAAACATAATTTAAAAAATCTTTGACAAAATACTAGGATATTAAAGAAAAGTTTTATATGCATACATTAAATTTAATTATGATATGATGGGTTGACTCTGGGATTAATCAGGTTGACAAAAAATTATATATATATATATATATAATATATATATATATATATATATATATATATTAATTCTATTTAATCAATGAATGAATTGAATTGATTTACAATGAGTAGTGAAGCTCAATAAATAGTACAACTGAATTTACAGAAACGACAAGTTTTTACTAAGAAAGTAGAAATAACAAGTTTCTAACAAGACACTGCTAATTGAATTGATTTACAATGAGCAGTGAAGCTCAATAAATAGTACAACTGAATTTACAGAAACGACAAGTTTTTACTAAGAAAGTAGAAATAACAAGTTTCTAACAAGACACTGCTAATTACAATCACAGATGAGCATTAAACACGAAAATAGCATTAAACACGAAAACCCTCATTTAATGCTCAATCTATTTACAACACTTATAGACCCTTTGAATTTTACAAACTTATGAGGACCAAGAGGCTTGGTGAAGATGTCTGCTAGCTGCTCCGTTGTGGGAACATACAACAACTGAATGGATCTGTCTTCAACATGCTGTCGAATGTAGTGACAATGGGTTTCCACATGCTTTGTTCGTTCATGGAAAACTGGATTTTTGTCAAGTTTGAGCACTCCTTGATTATCACAGAACAAGGGAGTAGGACCTGCCTGGGAAACATGTATATCTGCAAGCATACGTTGAAGCCAAACTGCCTCACAAGATGCTTTAGCTGCTCCTCGATACTTTGTTTCTGTCAAAATCGAGAGGCTGTTATGCTTCTCAAACTTTATGTTACTGATGATCAGTTACCACAGATTCCCTGTTGGCTGGATAAATTGTTCTTGCGGACAAGATCGATCTCCCTAGTATCAAATGATATCTAGCAACAAGGAGCACAAACAAATCTACTTTTCTCTAAACATGTTTCAATTCATAAATTAAAACTAAGAGGTGTAATAGACCCTACCTCGGTCCAGCGCTCGTTTGTGGCAGCGTTATTCCAACAACTTCAAGCAATTCATTTTCAATAACCTGCATACGCAAACAAACACACATCAAAGAACACCTGCATAGATACTATAATAAAACATGTTCATTATGAAGATCAAGGAGCTCATAAAATAAACCATTAGAGACACTGCATTGAGAAAAACAAACTTGATTGTATTAACTTTATGAATAAAAGAACCTTACAACCTTTGCCTTGATGTTGCACAAGCTCTTTCCAGGGTCCAACAGGAGTCTCCTCTACTTTGACAAGCCCCACTCACTTCCCAAATGACATGAAAGGTATGTGATCTCTCCAGTAGCATTTACCCTAAAAAAATCTTCAGCTTTCAACCTCCCCTACAACCAGCCCAATCCCTGAATTTATAGTGCGAATGGAGGAAGTTGCAGGTCCACCATTGAAGGGGTAAGTTCCTCCTTCAATGGGATAAGCACCTCATATCATGGAGTTAGCTCCCTTAGTTATGGAATGGATGAACGAAGGTGGAGCGGACTTGCCAGCGCAATATTCCTTCTAGAAGTGTCCAGAAGTGACCCAAGATGAGTTTTTAAGAATGAACTCACGCCTTTTTAACTTTTACAGGGGTTCGCACCCATCACTTAACAGACAGAGCAGTCAGGTTCGCAGGAAACATGACCATTGAGTGCGGCACCGCAGGCAATGCTAGGAGAAAGTGCGGAACCAGGATTTGAGATATTTTTAAGGTCTTTCTCCCATTTTCAAGGTTTGACATGAAGAGCTGAGGCTTAAGACTTGCAAATGAGGTATGTATGAGTGTTGATGGATTCACACAAACTGTAGAAAGTCATGGTGACAATTTTTTGTGTAACAGATTGCCCCCTAAAGTTCGAAGTATGTAATAGATGAGGATGGTTTTTGATCATCTAAGAAGAGTGAAGGATTTTATCATTTCAAGGATCTTCCTGTGGATACCCCGGTCGGAACCTGTAAAAACATTCAACACAAAATATATATGTGAAAATATTATCGCTGAGGTAGGCATTCCCATACTCAGATCAAAACTGACTAAGAACTATCTAAAACTGTCTTGATACAGGGATGATTTTGTATTACATCACAAGTAGGAACATATGGACACAGTATGGGCGCAACCATCTGTTTATGAATAGTCCACTATATAATGATAACAAAATTCCTCGCAGCCTGGATGGTGGAAACTAGATCCAGGGTCTTCATTTCTACTTCCCAAACTAGTACGATTCTATCCATGTGAATGAATGTGTCGAAGTCAAACATGGTAGAAACCACTTGATTACTAGTCAATGATGTAAATTGTTAACACGTGTGAGAGGAACCATTAGTAATGTCAATGGCCCTCAAAGTACTCAGTACAATCCATGAAATGTGAATGAATGAGTCGATGTCGAACACGTCACAGAATCCTTTGATCGAAGGTCAATGATGCAACCTGTCGTCAAAGGCGAGAAACCTGCCATTGAGGCATGCAGATTCCAAGGAACTGACGATTTCTAGATCATCTTTCTAGATAATGAGTCGGAGTCTATAGAAAGCGATCCGTCATAGGCGAGCCCATAACATGAAATCATAGATCAAGTCTGAAGAAATATATTTGGCAAGAACTAACTCTTGGATGGTCAATGATGGATGACAGATATTTTGTAGGTGAATGGTTTATTTGCACAGGCCTCTTGAACACATAACGACAATGCAGATGGCTTGGTAACAATTGACCCAAAGCTAATACCTGAAAATCGGCTGAAGACTTTCAATGTGGCTTGATTAACTGTTAGGTAAAGGATTTTCCAACCTAGGTGAATAAAAGTGTCGTGTTCAAGAGTGATGGAAAGTTTTTCAAACACAAAGTACAACAAACAAGTTCATTTTTCTCTCTTTTCCCCCACAATTTTTGGCAAGTACCTCTTTATTTTTGACAAGCTTGAGGAGGATAACATTTGCTTGGTTATAAGCTCATCCTTAGGATGAGTCCAACTTAGTTTAGATTCGAAACCCTAAGAAGGAGTGGTTCGTTCCTGTTTGTAATTGAACAGGTCCTTTACTGTTAAATTTTAACGAGTTCAGTGTAGGAGAAACTTGACGTTTTTCAATTTTAGAGAGTCAGAAGAAAAACTTAAGAAAATTCCATGGTTGTCCTTTTTTGTAAATTTGCGTCTTTCAAGCCCGAAAAAGTATAAAATAATACTTGAAAGAACCGCTTGATCATTATGATCAAGGAGTACTTTTCATAATTAGTGCCTTCAATCTGAAAAAGTAAAAAAGCGATCGAAAACACGTCGTTTTATTACCAATATCGAACTCGAAATGACAAAAGTCTGGCAATCTTTTCATGTTTATACGGTTAGAAAAGAGCTGTAAGTAGACCGTCTTTTTAATTCTGTTTTAACGAATCTAAAAAGAAAAACTCGGCAATCTTTTCATATTTTACGAGTCAGAAAAGAGCTTAAAGAGGACTCTTATGTGTTTTTGTTGAAAATGACCAATTTCGCCTGAAAACCCAATATTCTGCACAAAAATTGCAAACATTACTCATATCTGTTTTAAAAATAATAAAAATGTACCTGAAGTGACCTTTTCGAAGTAAAAAATAAATAAATTAAATTTATTTATTCAAAAATTCTTATAAAAAGGGCTTTTACAGGTTCATTTTCACCGTTTGACTTTGGAGTAAAAAGTAAGAGCTTTTGGTAAGAAAATTTCCTGTGGAGATTGCGGAAAATCCGACTGTTGGAATCGAGAATCGTCTTCTTCAGGTAATCCACATTGTCTCTAACTTGCATTTCATCCGTTTAAAATTTTGTTTTAGGCTTTAAAAATTGATTTTTAGAGGAAAATTAGGGCAAAAAATCGCCTGCAGCAGTTGCGCAGGTGCGCCATATGGCCCCTGCACACCCCGATTTTTCCATGCACAGGGAAAAGTCGAGGTGCCACACCTGTCCTTAAGGAGAAGCGTGCAACTACGCACTGTCTCTTACAGGATGGGTGCGAACCCCGCGGAACGCGGATTTAAAGCCCTAAATTCTTCATTTTTGCCCCATAGATTTTGAATTGAAATGTTCTAAACCACCTATTTTGCAATGTAGGTACACAAGATGCTTGTTTGGTGGGAAAGAGAGTACGAGGACGTGGATCAAGCCGCATTACTCCATCCACCTTCATTACAGGGATAGAGAGCATGCTGGCTATTTAAATTTTGGACCATACTTGGCATGAGGGCACAGGTAGACTTTCTACAGTGGCTGGTGGACAGGTGGAGCACGTAGGACCAGTGCTTTATTATTGGTGGCAACCGGCTCGAAATCGAGCCGGAAGACATGCTTTTTGACTGACTTGCCCAAGAGAGGCGCAAAATTATCGCTGTTCGGATCTAGGCCAGGTGGCTAATCTGTCGCTAGTCTCCGACTAGAGTTTTGTAATAATCAAACTCTGGACAAACAGATAGATGTTAAAACCATCTCCTGTCCTGAACTAAAAGTGATCACCTTTACTGTTACCAGACTCTGCGCGAGCACAACATTGCCTTTAGCTACTGGTTCCCAGATGTGCATGGCAGTAGACTGTTTCCGAGGCACCATCTTCAACTGGTGCGATGCTGTATTGGCCAATGTGAAGGGCCAATTGACTAGGGCAAAGAATGGACAACTGAAGAACTTTGGATATGGTTATTTAGTTGTGAGCTTTGCCCTAGAGAGGGTACCTATGCTGGTTCCACAACAACTTACTGTTGAGGCTGGACTTCCCCGAGATCCTAGGGTTATGCGATGGGTTGCAGTCATGGCCCGCCATCCTAAGGAGGGTACCGAGGTTGTTCGATTCACACCCGAGTATTTTTGTTGATTAGAGAACCAACTCTTTGTGATTCAGGATTTTCTATACGCTGAGATGGATTATCGTGGGGATCCCGACATGGCTCTTCCACCCAGAGAGCAATGGGATGATAGAGGTAAAATTGTTTTCAACGTTTTCAATTATATATATATATTTTTGTTTTTTAAATCGTCCCAAAACTAATAGTAAAAAGTTTTTAAATGCAGATGTGGGTCCACGGCGACCAGCCGCTCTCCAGCCTTATGATCGAAGACAACCAGCTGCCGCAGCACCGGCCCCACAGGACCAGTCAGCAGAGACCTTGGCCGAATTGAAGGGTCATCTAGAGCGCTTGACTGCAGATATTCCGGAGACCAGCATAGATGACGTTCCTCTTAGACTGCAGCGCTATGTGATTGGGGTCCCAGGACCTTTTAGGAGGTTCCTTTGTAGGGTGGCCCGAGTAGTGGTGTCTTATCGTGATCATCACCAGTGATAGGATGATTGCCTTGTAGACTCATTTTTGGACTTCTTGTGCTATCATTTTTGCTGATCATAAGGTGTTTTTCAACTTATGATCGAAGGCAATGTATATTTTAACATACTCCTATGCTATGCTATATTACTATTATTGGTTATCTTGCAAAACATGTTACGGGATGTTTTTAAACTTACTGTTTGATTTAATGCAAATGTCTATTTAAGATTCGAGAAGCAACTGCATTTGCTAATGTATTTAAATATCTTGGAATGTGTTGATATTCGATGTAATCAAATTTTCGTTCCAAGAGACGGACTCTAAAAAATAATAGTAATAACACTGGATTTCTAATGGCATAAACTCTATTAAGCTGTAATACAACGAGTTCCGAATCTAAATTAACAATCAAACTCCGAATTCCAAATGAAATGGATTCAGATAATAACTCAATCACTGCACTGTATTCTGCAATGTTATTCGTTATTTGACCATGGCTTACCCCATGCATAGATACTAACTCGTCAGAGGGCGAATAGATAACCCAAGTTGCGGAAGAGATGTTCCATGTATTATGACACGCGCCATCAGCAAAACCGATGTATGTTTGGAGAGGCGTCGACATCTGCAATATCAAGAGTAAAATCAAGATAAGAAGGAATAATAATGAAAAATACTCTCTGAAGTAAAGCACGCATTCCTAATCTAAAAACACACCAAACTTAGAAAGAAACTAGTCTAGAAAATCTCCACACTAATCATTTAAGCGTAATATCGCTTTAGATAAAGCCCATTCCTAGGTTTACCGAAAGAGACACCATCAAAATCTTCTAACTCATAGGCCCCTTTTACTAGCTTTCGCTTGACAATATACGGACCATGCCACACGGCTACAAATTTTCCAGCCCCTAGCTTATCATTTGCTTGATCATAAAGTAAGACTAGGTCTCCTTCTGAAAAATTGCAGGGTGTAACATTTCGATCATACTGAGGTTTAATCCTTTTGGCATGAGTTTTGACAGCTAATGCAACATTACGTCGATTCTCATCTAATTGAGCTATAAGTATAATAAACGTTTTTCCTCTTCGGAAGTGGCTGGTAATAATTGTACGACAATTTGTAATGACGGGATTTCGCATTCAATGGGTAATACTGCCTCTAAACCGTAAACCAGTTGAAAGGGAGTAAAACCTGTTGATGTTTTGACTGAGGTTTGGTATGCCCAAAGCGCTGAAAATAACATGTTATGCTAATTCAACCTATGAATCCCAATGATTCGTTAGATCATGGTGACTAGAACTTTGTTGATTGCTTCAACTAGACCATTTGCCTGTGGGTAATATGGAGTGGAACTATCGTGACACAGACCAAGCTGATCTGTAAGTTCAGTCATCATGATGTTTCGAAAATGACTCCCATGGTCAGTGATAATTGCTTGAGGAACACCAAACCTAGCAATTATATGATTGAAAATGAAAATTGTAGCAGTTTTGCCATCTGCCTAAAATGTAGGCATCACCTCGGCCCACTTAGTAAAATAATCTACCGCAAGGATGATATACGCATGGCCCCCGGCCGAGTGAGGGTTACATGTAATAAAATTGATACCCCATTTTGCGAATGGACTGATGACAATTATAGGGTGGAGAGGAGTAGGTGGAGTGTGCATCTTACGATAAAAATTTGGCAATTGTGGCATTTCTGGACTGCAGTGATATAATCTTTGTATAAGGACGCCCATAAATAGCTAGCGCGCAAAATCTTTTAGGTTGTGGCACACCCAGTCATATGATCGCCACACGCTCCAGAGTGACATTCATTAAGAACCTTTTTAGCCTCGTCATGAGTAAGACAACGGCGGAAAACAGAATCCACCCCACGACGATAAAGAGTATCTCCAATAATAGTGTAAGGTTGGGATTGGAATTGTATTTTTCGGCGCTGAGATGGTGAAATGTTAGGCCGAAAAGATTGGGTCTGGAGATAGACAATGATATCTCCATACCATGGATCAACGGTGTTGATAAGGAACAAGGATTCATCCGCAATGGGTTCTTCCGCCACATGTTCAGTATCAGCACGAGGGAAATTACACATCAATTCTGCAAAAACCAAAGACTCTTTGACTTGGAATTTTCAAATTCCAAGTCAAATTCCTGCAGGATGACAATCCATTTGGAATACTTGCCCCCTAGCAATTGTTTAGTCAAAATGTATTGCATAGGGTTACAGTCAAAAATGACTGTGGTTTTGCGTAACAAAATGTAATGACGAAATCGCTGAACAACGTGTACTGCAGCTAAGGCCAGTTTCTCCACATGTGAATATTTTAACTCAGTCGGAGTTAGAGTCCGACTAAGATAATAGATCACATGTTCACTTTCGAATTCATTCTGTTGAACTGAGACCATCCCAATGGTGGAATGGGAAGTGGCGAGGTACAAGAAGTAATCCTGATTGTAGTTGGGAGGATGCAGTAATTGCGCATGGGTCAACGCTTGTTTAAGTGCATCGAAATATTTGTTAGCTATCTCGTCCCAAAAGAATGGAGTGTTCTGTTTCAACAACCGGGTGAAACCTTTTGTAATTTCGACATAGTTAGGAATGAAACGACGTAAAAAGTTTGCTTTCCCTTGCAAACTCTGGAGTAGGCGAAGAGTCGAAGGAGGTGGTAACTTGACGATGGCTTGGACCTTCGAAGGATCGACACGAATGTCGGCTTTGGATACAACAAATCCCAGTGAACGACCCGTTTCTATACAGAAAACACATTTATGCGGATTAAGCCTAATCCGATAATGCCTACATCTCATAAAAATTGCTCGTAAATGAGTGAGATGGTCGGCTCTATGTAAAGAATGGGCAGGTAAATCATCGAGATAACGCTGCACAATGTGTTTGATGTCATGAAACGCATAAGACATAGCCCTTTGAAAAGTTGCTCCGGCGTTCTTCAATCCAAAAGGTAACTTGCAATAAGTAAATGTCCCCCATGGACAAATGAATGCCGTTTTTGGTTGATTGACAGGTAGAATGTTAATTTGATTGTTACCGGAAAAGCCATCCATAAAGAAGAAAATTTCACTGCCGGCACAATCATCGATAATTTGATCAATATAGGGTGTTGGATAATTGTCCTTGGGACAAGCACGATTGATATCCCTATAGTCAATACATATTCTTATTGTCCCTTGTTTTTTAGTAACTGGAACAATATTCGATACCCAATCCGTCAAAGGAATTGGATAAATGAAACCCGCTTTAAGTAATTTCTCAACTTCTGTTTTGATGGCAACAGCTTTTCATGGGTGTATGTGACGCAAACATTGCCAGACGGGTTTAGCATCCGGGTAAGTTTTGATCTCATGAACAACAATTGAAAGATCAATTCCTGGCATTTCCTCATAGGACGAGGCAAACACGTCATGAAATTCTTGAAATAGGGCTTTATATGTTTTGACTTCAGTGTCCATACAAGAAGCACCTATGTGAAAGTTTTCAACAATCCCAAGTTTGACTGAAATTTTGATAGGAAACGTTCGAGAAATATTGGCTAAATTTTGTTCAGAATCAGGATTTTCCAATGGATTCTACAGTTCTTTGACATATTCAACAGTAAAAATAGATGAAAAATCATTTTCAAAATGATCAATCTCAGGTAAAAACGAAGATCAATGATGAAGATCTTCCCATGGTAATGCATCAACAGACAACAGTTCCCGAATTTTCTCATCGGTGTGAACAGTTTCAGAAAAGGTTGTTGAAGCTGAGGTCGAAATTGAAAGTGATTCTCCATGGATCTCATTCACTAGATCAAGATTGGTTGAACTTGAGTCGGAAAACCACTGTACGGCCTGATAAGCAACTTCAAAGGGACTCAAAGGCATGGTATCACCAAAAGAGTCCACCTCAGAATCGAATGGAACGATCCAAGGATCGTCAAGAACAATGGATTCTGACGAAACCATATGAATAGTCATGGAAGGAGACGGTATGTTGGGAGGAGGAAATGAAAAAGTTCCGAGTAAACCCAAATCTTTAACTAATCCTACTCGAACATCCTTATAAGGGATAGCAGTTTTACCAACATGTTGAATACTCCCAGCAGAGGATAGGTCGGACGAAAAGTAAGTTAACTGATATATTGTAACGATCTTTCCATTAAGTGGAAACTTAATAAGCCGAAAGACCGATGAAACAACAACAGTCATGGCGTAAGACCAGCTACGACCCAAAAGAAGGTTGTAATCCAGAGGGGCATCAACCACCTCCACATCTAGATTAACAGTTTTTCCTTCAACCCCTATAGGTAAGTCCTGCAAAATGCCATAAGGATGAAACCCTCGGCCATCAAAGGCCTTCAAAATCGTCGTGGAATGATTAAGTGTAGGAGAACCAAGGGTTTTCCAACACTATATCGACATAATACACGTTGAAGCTCCCTCATCAATCACAGTCCTAAAGCAAGGTCTGTTTTTGACTAACACTGGAATCTGGAAAGCCAGTTGATGAGGTAAATGAGGTGTAGTATTTTCTAAATCGAAGACTATGAGGTTTGAGTCCTAAAGATCAACAACTCCTATAGCCGACAATAGCATTTTACGCTGTGCTGGAAAAGATTGTAGCACTTCCAAAACCGACATTGCTGAAGGGGAAACAACTAAATCTTCAACAATGTTATAGTTCTGAGCAGCTCTCGCATGTGGATTGAAAGCTGACTTTCGAAGTATATCCTTAGCGGGCAGTTTGATTACTAAGTCGGGATTTGGTTTCTCTATCTGTAGCGGATCGGAACCAGACGGAGCTGAGGTTGATGGATTGGAATTAGAAGATTTTGCTTCCTTACAACCAATAGGACTCTTACTTCCATAATCTTGCGATTGTGTCGCAATCCTTACATGTGACATCATCATTATGGGCTCTTCCGAGGCACTAAAGGAAGAACCTATCATCTTACTGTGTTGACTAGGAAAAGGATCCTTCGAAACAGCAGGTGTTTGCGAACCTTTGACGATTTTCGCAACCTCGGCACGATGTGGACAATCTCTTGTAAAATGCGCCTCATCGCAGATGAGACAAGGATAGCGAGGTTTACGTTTCTCGTCAGTAGATTTAGGTTTATCGGATTTCTCCTTCGAGTTTTGCTTATTCTTCTTCTTGCCTTTCTTCTTACCATTATATTTTGATTTGGCCGTAGATGATTATACGACATGGACATCGGTAGAAATTTCAGTTGAAGATTCTCCCTTCGGGGAATCTGGTAAAGTTATAATAGGAGAAGAATTCTTGGAGGATTTCTTCTTACTCTTGGTATTAACAGTACCAATCATACCATCAACGGCATGAGACCCTGAGGGAGGTGCAGTTATTTGATTTTGCTTTGGAAAGTCGGGGATTTTCTCGTGTAAAGTACTTGACTGCGTATAAACTAAGTCAAGGTAATGAGCTTGAGCAATTACTTGCTCTTCGGTAACTACTCCTGCCTTGGCTACATCTTTAGTTATTTTTAGTAATAACGATTTTACAAACCATTCTGCCAAAATTTGGTCCGGGATAAAAACTTTCACTAAGCGACTTCAACGTCGCCATTCATGAATATGGTCTGAAATATATGTGGACGTTGACTGTTTTAATGAAGTTAATAATTCCGTTCCATTGTCATATCGGACTGGCAGCTGAAAATGAGTAAGGAAGGAAGTGGTTAACTAACTAAAATTGTAAAAAGAGCCTCGTGGCAACTCAGTGTACCACTTGGCTACAAGGCCAATCAAAGTGCATTGAAAAAGATGAAGATGAATTGAATTATCTATAATGGAATTTGATGCACACTAGAGATGGTAAGTCATCACATGATTAGACAGATCTTCTCCTGACTTCCCCTCAAACTTTGGTATATCACTGGGCAACTTATTCGACATTGGCGGTCAAAACGGAAGATAATTAATGGGATCGTTCGTAAGGCATGACAAGTCAGGTAAATCCAAAGTTGCTATAAACGGTAACTGACAGTTCGGATCCCGAAAACTTGGGGTCATAAGACCAGCCCCAGGAGGAGGATATCCATGATAACTTGGTATCGGATTTGCATTTGGGATATTATATCCTCCTGGAAAACCAGGATTAATCGGAGCATACTGGGATTGTTGATGTTGTTGATAAGTATACCCAGGGTACAGTTGATACTGATAAGTCAGGCTTTGCACAGCAGGACCGAATTGGTGCTGTCCTTGGTACAGTTGATAAGTAAATTGGGGTTGACTTGTGACAACCGTACTAGGCCCAGGTTGTCCTACAGGCTTGAAACCGGAGTCTGGATTGTAGGTCCGGACTGAGGTAAAGAGGCCTGAGGAGTTGATACAGGAGCAGTGGAAACTGGAGCTGCTGATACTCCAAAAATAGGTGGGGTGGATTGAACAGAGGCTGCAGTAGTTGCAGCAGACGTTTGGGGCGGAGTTCGAGGTGAACTAGGCCCAGACTGATGAACTACCCCAGGTGTAGAAGTTTGAGTAGTAGGCTGGATAGGTTGCTGGGGTGAACCAGAAATCAAAGGCTGTCCAGATTGAGATGACAACTGCACACTGGGTTGCGAAGTCTGTTGATACCACATTACGTTCATTCTGGGGTATGGACCCATAACAAGTTGAGCATATTGAGGACCAAAACTAGGTTGAGTGTAAGGTTGATAATTATATGGTACATTTCCCGGTCCTTGAACAAATGATTGACCTGAAGGTGGTCGAAAACCTTGAGTTTGGTATTGACCTTGAGGTTGGTACTGACCTTGCGGTTGGTACTGACCTTGAGGCGCATATTGATACTGAGGTTGACCTTGAGTTACATATTGGTACTGGGGTTGACCTTGAGGAAAATACTGTCCCGTGGGGATGTACTGTCCTTGAGGTTGCCCCTTAGGTGGTAATGGACTACCTTGAGGTTGCCCCCCAAGCGGTATTTGAATACCTTGCGGCTGCCCCCTAGGCGGTATTGAACTACCTTGAGGTTGCGGATTAGTAGTATCAGACATCATAAGAATCTCTTCGACACTTAACGGTTTAGTTACGCTATTACCAGGAGATACTACATATTCGATGGGTTGAGGAGATGATCTTGAAAACGTACCAGATAAAGACTAATACCCAGGAGGAACAAAAGGACCGCCATGTAAAAAAATTTCTGACATCTGAGAAAACAAGGATGACTGTCTCGACATATTCAAAGGAGGATAATAAACTCTGGGTGTTGGATGGAAAGGAAATCGAGGTGGTGAAGACGCCAGACCTGGATTTTCTAAAAAATTGGTCAACGAAATATACCAAGCGTCACCTCTAATGGGACTGTAGAAAATGGATTCACGCTCCCTAAGTTCGATAGCTGGTTGATTTTCAGGGATGCTTATACCTTTGTTCGGACTTACAATTTCTTCTATGGAAATGAGTCCATAAGGAAGATTCTGGGTAATGATATTTTCTACCCTGGGTGAACTAGGACCACTAGAAGCAGGAGAAGCAAATCCCGAAGATGGAGTAGCAGCAGGTTCAGTTTCAGGTTCAGAGATTTCAGGTTCTTCGGCTAATGAACTAGTAGGAGTAATACTACCAGTAACTTCGGAAAATGAAATCGGTTCAGAAATATGTTATGTTGCTTGAACTAGATGATCAGGATGTATGATTAACGAAGAATCTCCGGCCTCCGGTGACCCAACTCTACTTTCACTAGGTGTGACAAGAGCTCGCAACCCTTCAAGTTGACTTGGTGTAAGTTCGGGAGGCTGCCCCCAAAGTCGACAGGATTGTCTCGGTAATTCAGCCACGATTAATTATTTAATTACTTCACACGAAAACAAAGAAAATCTCAAGAAAACCACCTAAAGTCTCTAAAGAACCAAACAATTTGAAGCACACGCCTAATAAATCTAGGAGATCAAACCACACACAAACAGTGTCTTTCCGGATTGAAAACACTAGTTGATGATGAAATCCAACGCCGCAGAATTCAATACATAAATGGCGGTTGGAACAGTTACCCCGACAACCTGCTTAATGAAACAGATTGACACAAGTTTCTCCACTATAATCGTCTCGAGTGGAGATAACCCCCCAGAGAGTCCAAGTGAGTCTAGTCGACGTCTGCTCCAGGTACAGTGGAATCTTCCCTCCACCGTCACCTAGGAAAGAATCCTAAAGATAATGGCCACTAAGGTCACCAACGGAAACAAATATACCTGGGGGAACAGTCTACGATCCAATACGCATGCAAGGGCAGAGTAACAAGCTCAATCCCCTTGAAGGCTCCTTGACATAATCCAAGGTTTACCAACAAGTGACCCCAGGCTCCTCGACAATGGTTAATCCAAAGTTTACCACTTTTAATACGTGAATATCTTCTATCGTTCCCATTGAGGAAGGATTGATTCCCACACTGGTTTAGGTATTATCTCATGCTTCTCCTTTAAGAGGAGCTTTCCCATAGCATAGATGTAACAACTGGATTTTCTTCCTACCGCAAGATTGACTACTTGTTTGTTTAAACTACCTTGGAGAGTTAATTACTCCCTACTCCAAGATACTAGCCTAAGCTATGTTGGTGAAAAGAGCCCTAGGAAATAAAATGCTTTCTAGATTGATTTTAATTAAGTGTTAATTTTATTGTTTGTTCTTTAAGTCAATGGGTGTGGAGATGAAACTTTGTGGTATGAAGACTCGACCCCAAAACACTAAAAATTCACCTAAGATGATAACAATTCCTTTTCCTTTTCAATGAATATCTAGCTAGGGAAGAGTCGAAGATGCAATGCTTGGCAAATCAAATCTTTCTCTTAACATACAATTGAAAGGAAACTTTTTGTCTTTTCAAAAGAACTTTTTAAAATGAGACTACTAATGATACTCAAAGAAAATCCCTTTGCTTTTTGACACTCAACAACTACAAGAATAAGCCATTCCCTTAAGAGAGCTTTTAAGATTTCTAGAAAAACTCTAAAAAACTATTGAAAACAAATTTTCGACAAGCTTGTATAATTTCTACAAAAAACTCAAAATTATGATCTAATCTTGAGATCTAAACGAAAAATGGATTGAAAAGAAACTCGAAATGTTTGTGAGGACGTTCAACTTAGTGTTTTAGCTAACTAAGGATTAATTTGTTCAGCTCAATAAACTAATCAAAAACATCCAATTATATTTTAACAGAAAAAATGAAATTCAAAACTTTTAATCAAGTTTAATCAAAATTTTGCAAACGAGAAAAATGGGATCTAAGTCTCTTGATGGATAGATTCTATAAGCCAGTCAAACTCAGCAAGAAAACCAGAGAGACCAGGGTGATCTAAGGCTCTAAGGCTTCGGATCTTTGAGCTACTACAAAGACCAAGCAAAAACCAATCCAATCAAACAAAACTTCTTCAAAAATCACTCCAAAAAAAATGCCAATGAAAACTAACTCAAAAGGAACTTTTGTCAAGACAAATGTAGGTTTGGGCATATACTAACATCTATGGATAAGAACTAAACCTAACTGGGTAGATGGATTTTAGGTTTTTCAAATTTTTGACAGGGGTTTGCTGGCATCTAGTAAAACTAGGTGCGGTGTTGCTCTGTGTTATACTATAATAGTGCAGATAGGTCCGCACTGTAACTAACTCAGAGGACGCGGTCCTCTTCCAAAATTTCAAAAAATAAAAAATAAACCAGGATCTAACCAATACCCAAACTCACACCAATCGAGGCAAAATCAGAAACAAAAACCTTAAGTTTCTCAAGTCAAAGCAAAGACAACACAAAATCCAAACCAAACTGTTCCCCAGTGGAGTCGCCAATTTGTTGTCCGGATAAATCGTTCTTCCGGACAAGACCGATCTCCCTAGTATCTAATGATATCTAGCAACAAAGAGAACAAGAAAACCTATTTCTCTCTAAACATGTTTCAATTCATTAATGAATACTAAGAAGTGTAAAAGACCCTACCTCGGTCCAACGCTTGTTTGAGGCAGTTTTATCCCAATAGCTTAAAGCAATTCTCGTTCAATAGCCTTCATACACAAACAAGCACACGTCAAAGCATACCTGCGTATAACAAAACATGTTCATTATGAAGATCAAGGAGCTCATAAAACAAACCATTAGAGACAGTTCATTGAGAAAAATAAACTTGATTGCATTAACTTAATGAATAAAATAACTTTACAACCTTTTCCTTGATGTTGCACAAGTCCTTTCCAGGGTCCAACAGGGGCCTCCTCTACTTTGACAAGCCTCACTCACTTCCCAAATGACATGAAAGGTATGTGATCTCTCCTATCACAAGCTCAAAAAGGAAGCCTAGTTTTCAGCAGCATTTACCCTCAAGAAT